>JAPSGF010000029.1:6126570-6411703 GCA_035772895.1 Perdix hodgsoniae | reverse complement strand
GCCCGCCTGCCCGCCCTGTCTGCCTGCCCGCCTGCCCGCCCTGTCTGCCTGCCTGCCTGCCCGCCCTGTCTGCCTGCCTGCCTGCCTGCCCTCCCGCCCTCCTGCCTGCCTGCCCTCCCGCCCTCCTGCCTGCCTGCCCTCCCGCCCTCCTGCCTGCCTGCCCTCCCGCCCTCCTGCCTGCCTGCCCTCCCGCCTGCCCTCCCGCCCCCCTGCCTGCCTGCCCCCCTGCCCTCCCGCCCCGGCTGTCAGCGCAGGCCTCGCCCATCTCTGGCTGCCCCGTGTTGGCAGCGGGGCTGTGGTGGTGCTGTCACTGCCGAGCAGCCATTTGTTGACCAAGACTGTAACTCTGCAGTGGGTGAAGACAGCGAGCGTTACAGTCGGTTGAAAGGTGCTTGAGAAGACGTAGGTCCTCCCAGAGTTAGCAAGCGAGGATCATCTGCTTGCCGGATTTGGGCCACGCTGAAACCAAATGAAATTGGAAGGAGTTGTTTGCTGATTTAGCTTGGTGGTGCCAGTAGGGAGCAGGGGAGCAGGAGAACAGTGTTGCATTGCACGGTGCCCTTTGCCAGAGCAGTTTGCACAGCAGCCTGCTGTGTCTGCCCACGCACAGCAGCAGAATGCCTCGTGTAGGTGCCTGTTGCATAACAAGGTGCATTGCTTGTTTGTTTGTTTGTTTGTTTATTTAGAATGTAGTGCCTCCAAACTGACGTGAGCTCACGTTTTTGGCTCTGGAAGCAACTCCTGCTACACTGGAAAAAAAAAAAAATATATATATATATATGTATTATTTCAGAAGAAGCATGTACCTAGTGGTGAGTCAGTCTCGCCAGTAACCACTGTAATTTGCTGTGGAAGGAAAGTAGTAGGAGAACGTTACACCTGCCTATTTTGAATAACGTAAAAATGTCAGCCTTAGTATTTCCTGCCCTGTTTCTGTTTGTTAAATGAGGTTTGTATTTCCTCAGTTCTGCAGAAAGAGGTTGGCAGTGGGTCAGGATGAGCATCCATGAGTGCCCAGGCTGCACCGAGGGAGCTGGGAGCGTGCTCACACCTGAGCTCTCACTAATTGAGAAAAAGCACAACTAAAACACAGTGAAAAGTGATGAAGATACAGTTCCTGTTGTCTTCCATCTCTCACTCCCGTAGAGTGACCCAGGAGCAGTGTGAGGATGGTGTTTTTTCCACGTTCTCATGGTGCTGCTGCTGCAGTGAAATGAGTCATCATTTCTCCCAGCCTTCCAGATTGCCTCTGCCACCACACAGCGTTAGGGTGTGATTTTGGCAAGACATGCAAAAGTTTGCGGGGTGCAGTCACTCTCAGATCAGTGACTGTTAATTCCTATTGTGTTCGGAGAAGCGAATGAAACTGCCTTTCTGTAACAGGCTTTTAAAAGTGCTAATGATTCATACGACTTAATGAGTGCAAGTAAACCAGAATGCAGTTTCTGATGGAGGTGGCTTCCCTCCCCCCCAGCCCACAGTGCTGCTCCAGAACCACCCAAAAACTTCCTGCTCTGCCCCTCCATCAGGCTAGAGAGTGATGGCCCTCTTCTACATTTCAAACTTTCCAATCACTAATGTTTGGGATTTCTAACTGCATATCACAGAGTAAATAAATTATGCAGAAATTAATATATTTTTTACAATAATGAAGGAAGTGGTGTCTTATTTCTTTACCTTAATTAATAAAATGCCAAAGAGAGTCCGTAACCTATTTTCTTGTAGTGCTGGATCATTTCTGTTCGAGATGAATACAGTGCAGGATGGATTTGAACCATCAGTGGGTTGTGCTGTTCCTCCTATGGACCAAGTGTGCAGTGCTGTAAAGCATGCAGGTTTTTGGGTTTTCTTTAGTGAGTTAAAACAGAAACAGAAACAGCACTGTTGGTGTTGTCCATTACTCAGCAGCTCCTGGTGTAAGAGTCCTGTAGAAGTTGCAAGGTTTATAACATCTGTTTTAGATTTAAATTTAGATTTACTATAATTATTGTAGGTGTTTGAAGTGTAAGGAAATAGGGTGGAGTAATACAACCACCCATGTGCAGTATTGTATTGTTTTGGGTGAATGTTCAGGCCTGCATTATAATTCACAGCATGGGCAGTCTTTTAGAAACAACTCATTTATTATCTTCAGTTTGATTTTTTTATATTTACATCTAAACATGCATATGGATGTTATACAGATAAATGCAGAATAAAACGTGCAGATAATTGTGTTCTTGCTTGGAATCCACCCCAAAATTGCTTTCTAGGGCTAGAAATGACATGGAAATAGTGATCCTTAAATACTATTTTGTACCTGAAATTCTCTCCAGAGTCACAGCATTGCCTTCCATTCTAGTTTGGGCCTTTCTGTGTGTGCAGTGCTGGCTTTTGTGATGGTGATTGGTATACAGAGAGGGGAGGTTGACAGCAGTGAAATTGTCTAGGAACATCAGCAAGAGTATTTGCCTGAGTACAGAGGTTCGTGTTGCTTGTAGCTCAGTTGCTTTATGTACTTAGTTGTATTGTTCAGTTTTGTACCACGTCAGGTGGTGCCTTCAGCCTCCTACAGGAAATTAAGTTGCTTGAAAGCATTCAGAACTGAAGTAGAAAACAATTTCTGAAGTAAAAATCTGAACTGGCAGAATTTGTGCATTATCAGCTGCCCAAAAAACTTGTTCCTGAGCTGTTCAGAAATACATCACCCGCTTCTGAGTCTTTTTACAGTGCAATGATTTTGCTGTAACAAGAAGAAAATTATTTACCAACAGCAAAACTGCATCCCAGTGAAAGGCAATAGCCTGGGGATATTGAAGGCATTTCTGTGATTCTCTGATTTTTTTCTCAGTATTTTCATCCATGCTGGTTGATGTGTACACAGTGTTCTGTATGTGCTTATTAGCAGAGAGCGAGGAAGAGGATGACAATGAAATGGAAGTTGAAGATCAAGATGGTAAAGAAGCCGAAAAGCCAAACATGATTAATTTTGACACCAGTTTGCCAACATCACACGTGGTATGTCTTTCCCTATGTATCTTCCATTGAATATGTTTCAAAGCAGCGTAATTCTGTCATAAAACCCTTGACTCTTATTTTATTTTATCTTGGATCTTAGTGTGACTTACTGTGTTCAGTATCTAGGTTCTGACATGGAAGAGTTTCACGGGAGAACGCTGCACGATGATGACAGCTGTCAGGTGATTCCAGTGTTGCCCCACGTGATGGTGATGTTGATTCCTGGACAGACGTTACCTCTTCAGCTTTTTCACCCTCAAGAGGTTAGCATGGTGCGGAATTTAATTCAGAAAGACAGAACATTTGCTGTTCTTGCATACAGGTAAAATACACGAGTGAGTTTACTGGTGGTACACAGCATGTGTTTTTAGCACAATTTCTTTGGATAGTAAATCAAAAGCAGATGATTGCATCAGTTCTGTGGTGAAAACTAAGTTGCGGGTTGAAATTGTTAGATAAAAATATTCTTCCAGCACACCATGAAAAGTAGCTCTGTGACAGCATCACATTTAATTAAGAAAAGCAGGCAGTGTCCTTGTGTGAGCACTCTTGTGATTTTGCTGTTTGAATGCATTGCCTCCATTTTATTAAGAGCAGTCTTGGTCTGAAATGGAAAGATTTGATCCTTGTTCTGCAACTTTATTGCCATAGAGGTGCGTTTGCTTGCTTTGTGTATAAGCAAGCACAGATGAAGGTTTGATAGCAGAGGCACGTGAGATGGTAGAGAAGTGGAAAAGGCTCATGTGTGCCAAAAGAAGAGGGAGCATTCCTCCCTCTTACTCGCCATTTACTGTGGTTTAATTATGTAGGAAGTGGGAATAATTATTTTTAGAAAGTCAATCTAAAGAAGTTTGGTACTTTCAGAGTCTGCCTTTCAAGTTGGCGAGCTTTGTATTTCTAGATTCTTACCTCTACCTCCTTAAAATAAAACCAAATAGCAATAGAAAAAATCACACCAACATTAGAATTAGCTTTTAAAATGGAGAAAAAATGTTTGCAGCAGTTTGAAGGCATTTTGCCACATTTAGCTTTTTGATTAAAGCTGGGTGGTAAGATTCTACAGTCAGTGCAGGTAGATTAACGTGAGATATCTGAACAGTCCTATTTGTAGGGTAATTAACTGTTACAATTCTGTTGCTTTTAGTAACGTACGTGAAAGGGAAGCACATTTTGGAACAACAGCAGAAATATATGCCTACAGAGAAGAGCAGGAATATGGAATTGAAACAGTCAAAGTAAAAGCAATAGGAAGACAGAGATTCAAGGTGCTTGAAATACGAACCCAGTCAGACGGGTAAGAAAATAACATGTTTGATTTTTGGATACTGCACATCTTGTTTGACCAAAAGCATCTATCTTTTGTTGCTGCTGCATGCGGCCTTTCGGTCACAAACTGGCTCGGTAGTGTTTTTATACTTTAATCAGCAGGTTCTTCAGCTATGTGTTTTAGTTGTAACATTGCTATGAGATCCTCTAAGTAACATCAGGCTGTAGTTTGATTTAACAGATGTGCAAAAGTATCTGTCAGAATTATTTTGTTTCTGAAAACTGAGCTGGAAGTATCTCTCGCATCCGTGTTTCAAACCAGATGTGAAATGAGAGGAGGCTCTCCTCTATGGAGTGTGTGCCTTGTGTTGTCCTGTGGAAAGCCTCCCTGACAGCAGCTTCCATACCTCTGAAAACCTGTAACTTGCATTTTCTGAAGTCCTCTCCAGAGGTGTGCACAGGACGTGTTCCATTGAACTTCATGTGCAGCTCTGAACTGCTGCAGGCAACAGTCTGACAATACAGCTGATGACAAAATGCCTGCCCTTTTTCTATTCTGAGTGATCTTTAACTACTGAGCTTGAACAACGTACAGAGCATCCAGCTGCATGATTGAGATATGGAGAGGACAGCAGCTGATGCCAAGAGGAGTGGTTTTCTTGGGGATGACTGCAGGCTGGTAATAATAATGGAGGAATAAGTCACTTCTCTTGCTCGTTCTTCCTTCTGTAAAACATAAAAGCACCTTAAAATAATGATATGCATCTTGTATTTCAGCGTCTCTGGTGCATCATACTGTTAAAAAAAAATTAAATTCCTTCCTTCCAGGCAGTATTCTTGGTAGCTGTGTAACTGTTATCAGACACAGTGGAATAGGTAACCTGGATCCTGCTAGGATATTAAAGGATGATTAGAGTCTATATCCTATTTCTGCTGATTTTGAACTCTAGCTAAGCACATAAGCTTTTGTGGTTTCAAGATAGCAAACTGCATTTCAGCTAAATTTCCTTTCCGAGGGTTCGGTAAGTAATAGCTGACTGTTAGTTTATTACCAAAGGTAACTTGAGGAGACAAAAATCTGAAAATCCAGTGCTGAGATGGTAGAATATTGTACTGTGTAGCCGTTGTCAGTCAGACTTTAATTCCATCTGCCACAGTCCAGTTGCTAACTGTGCTCTAAAACACATAGGCATCCTGTTGCATCTCATGGAAAAGGAAGTTAACCGAGAAAGGAAAAAAAAAACAGCAAGTAACTTTTGCTGAAAAAATTGCAGTTCTCTAGGCCAATGCAAAAAAATATTTAGGAAGCAGCTAATTCTGACTTTTAAAGGCAAATTAAGGATAGAAGAATCTATAATTCATTGCTTCTACTTTGATTTTAGGTGTACTAAACTTCAGTGTAGACCAAAATCCAGTCAGCACAATGGCTTCAACAAGTTAGCCAAGGGTGCGAGTCCCTGTTCTAGAGCAGTGTGTGCTTGGTTTGTTAATAGGCTGCGTGTTTCCTAAGGTGATTTGATTTATGTTAGTACGACATAAACTCTGATATAATAGATTCAGAGAATCACAGAATGGCCAGCGTTGGAAGGGACCTCAAGGATCATGAATCTCCAACCCCCTGGAACACGCAGGGCCACCAACCTCCACATTTAATGCTAGACCAGGCTGCCCAGGGCCCCATCCAACCTGGTCTTAAATTCTGTAGTACCATGTATTGGTAAGCAATAAAATCCATTTTTGATGCTCTTGTGTATGTGTATATCTCTATAATTTTTTATCTCTTATCAGAATCCAACAGGCTAAAGTACAAATCCTTCCTGAGCGAGTGCTGCCTTCAACAATGGCAGCAGTACAGCTGCAGTCTCTGAGCCGACGTCACATATTTCCTTCTTCCAAACCCACAGCGTGGCAGGATCGAGCTTTCCGTCAGTGGTGGCAGAAATATCAGAAGGTTGGAAGCACATTGTTTGTTTCTTATCGCTGTTTTTCATGGTATTAAATTCCATCTGTTCATCTTCAGAGGCGGATGCACAACTGGGATGCTGGATACCAAGCTCCTGATTTTTGTGGGGTTTTTTTGTTTTTTTTAATAACAGATTGTGTGATTATTTATCTGCTATACACAGTAGGGAAATGCATGCTATATACGAGCTTCCTTTGTTTACTAATTTATACATAAATGTGTCAGAGATGATGCTAATTGCTAAAGTTTATAGGTGATGAAGCATTGGTAGAAAAAACAGCAAGTGTTTTTTGTTTGTAGGTAGATCAGAAAAACATTCTGACTTTAAGTAGTCTGACAGTTTTCTTTGTTGGTAATGGTTCTGTTGTGAGAAAGCCCTTGGAATTCCTTACTAGCCCTGTTGTTTGTAACACACCAGTTTCCCACTTTAAAAATATATTCTTCGAACAGTCTTTGTCAGCTTAAGATACTTGATATTGCTCATTAATCTCTTTCTTTCATTTTATGTATTTATTCATTGGAATGAATTGATAGGAAATACTTTCATGACCTCACATAGGATCAGTAATTGCTGTGGTTGCTGAGAGATCAATAACTGATAGAGAAACAAGATGCCTTATCTAATTGCACTTACATTTTTGAACCATCTAGATTTCAGATATTCTTTTGAAAGGCATAATTCCTTATTACTAAGTAGTGAAAGTTCTTATTATGCTGAGACAGATTTTTTGAGAAAATCCATGCCTTGTCTATCTTGTACAAAAGCTGTAGCACTCAGTGCATTTCGAAGAGCTTCAGAAGCCTCGTGGAGTATAGGCAGTGATTGTGATCATTTGTTTTGTCCTTAAATTGCCAGGTTGTCTGGTTTACACAAACAAAAGAGGGGCACACGTTGGTAAAATCTGCCAATATTAAATAAAAATTGTTTCTGATTTGGATTTCAGAGGAAGTTTCACTGTGCCAGTCTGACGTCTTGGCCTCCCTGGCTTTACTCTTTATATGATGCTGTAAGTATTACCAAATAATATATATTTTGTTTTTTATATCTATTTACTGGATAATATTAAGTTTTATTTTGTTGGCTCGTAAGTGTATTTCAGGAAGGGTACAACTGGTAGTTTACTGGTAAGAGTTGTAAGGGTGTATTGTTGTATTGTTGGTCCCTGGTGCTACAGTGTGCACCTGGGATGGAAGTCTGAGGTTCAGGTTCCTGCTGTGTTGTCTTGGAGCAGAAAACTCAATCTTCTGGCCCACGTGCTCCAGGTGAGTGTCTTAACCAGCACAGCACTTGATAGTCTCAGGTGGGTCTTTCCTGTTGGAGTCAGTTTACTTTTTAAAAAACGTGTATTTTTCTTATACTTACGTGGAAATGTGTATTTAATACATAAAGGGTCAGAGATGGAGGAGGCTAATTCTGCTTAGCCCGGATCTATACATGTCTAGAGTTTAAATAGTTATCTACTTACCTCAGATGAGATTTAGAATTGTTGGTTGTTTCTTGCCCATTTCCCATCTTGTTTTGTTCTTAGCTTAAGACATGGAGGTATGAAGTGTCTGTAGTTAGCATTTAAGACTTACAAGAATTATATTGTGTCCACTAGGGAAAATAGCTTCCTGTACATTTTGCTTTCTTTTTCTAAGAAATCAGACATACCTATGTACTTATATTAGGCTTTTTTTTTCTAACAAAAGGAAACCTTGATGGAAAGAGTGAAGAGGCAGCTACACGAATGGGATGAAAATCTTAAAGATGAGTCTCTTCCAACAAACCCAATAGGTATGATCTTAAGCTTATGAACTGAAAGTAGAATGAGGAAAAAAAAATATCCTAAGACCATAAGAGTTTGATAATTACTTGCTACTGGCAATCCATTTCTGACTTCTAAAGTTTCACTTCAGTTGAGTAAATATTGGTAGCTGATGTTGTCATTGGCTTTGGCAGGGACTTACAAAGAAATGAATATCCTCCAGTTGTTCTAAAACACTTTCAGTAAAAGAAACAAACTTCTCTTGTGCTCCTTACAGAGGGAACGTGATTTAAATGTTTCATAAGAAAATGAGCCAAAAGCATATGAGATTTTTAAAGTTTCCTGCAGGTGTCTGTTCTGGGTGTACAGAGATGAACTCTGAAAGTCCATTATAAAGCTATGTTTTA
Source organism: Perdix hodgsoniae (assembly GCA_035772895.1). Classification (NCBI taxonomy): domain Eukaryota; kingdom Metazoa; phylum Chordata; class Aves; order Galliformes; family Phasianidae; genus Perdix; species Perdix hodgsoniae. The sequence goes on along the minus strand of JAPSGF010000029.1, from coordinate 6,403,322 downwards.
GCTCTCAATCTGTAACTGAGTAGAACTGGTAGGTTTATTTCTTTCTGAAATTCTAACAGGCCTGCTGCTTTCTCATTTCTAGATTTTTCTTACAGAGTTGCTGCTTGCCTGCCAATTGATGATGCCTTACGCATACAGTTGCTTAAAATAGGTAGTGCTATTCAGCGACTCCGGTGTGAATTAGATATTATGAACAAAGTGAGTATTGTTATACCTATTATTTACTTTAAAATTGTTCTTCTTGTCACCATTAAAAAAAAAAAGCAAGCAACTTACCATCTCCTGTAACAAATAAACTTCTGGGGAATGACTTTGGGAGTTTTTATTCTTCCTTTGCCTTGAAAAGTTGGCTCAAGGAAGAAACTAATGTTAATTCTAGTCTTATTTTGCATCAAGAATCCTATTTGTTTTTGTTAGAAATCATATTTCAACATTGTGCTGCAGTGCCTTCTCCAAGAGATGGTGCTGTAAGTCCAGTCTTGCTGTTACCCACCTTTTGAACATCAGGACACCATATTGCCAGAATAGTGTACTGCAATGAAGCAGTGCTGTGCTGTGAAGACTTCTGCATCACCTCATGTTGAATCCATGTGTTTGAGAAACAGGAGTGGCAACATCTTTCAGTATTTCCAATAGCATTTCAGATTGCTACTCGTGTTCCAAAGAGAAAACACTGAAAGAGTCATCAATGTAGAGAGACCAAGTTTTGGTAATACATTCATCACAATGCTCCTCCTGAAAAATAGTAATAAAGCCTTCTACTAAGCTGATCTGAATAGTTATTTTCTTGGCAGTGTTAGTGATAAATTGTTTGGTTCTGCTTTATAAATACTGTAGGAGATAAATTACTCTGTCATCATAATTAAGAAAAAGGTCAATGCAGCACACGTATTTATCTTGATTAATCTGAGACAAGTGATCTGCAGTGTTCTCAAATTTTAGAGAAACTTTAATGATTACATTTGTATTCATTCTACCTTTTCTGTGTTGTATCTCAGATAACAAAGTTGTTTTTTTTGTTTCTAAAGTAGCTTTTAAGGATTTTAGCAAATTGACTCTTATTGCTTACTCAGATTTTTTTAGATTAAAAAAGTGTAGATTATTAAAAATTAATCTTAATGATTGCCTCAAGTAAAATGCATACAAATTTTTATCCTTTGATCTAAAGAGTAAAACATAAGTGACTGCTGCCCAGATAAACAAAGGAATCAGTACAGAGTTTGTTCTGAGAGAACAGAACAGAAATGTGATTTACCACTGTGCTGACAAGTAGCTGGAAATGAATGAAGTTATCCTCTTTTTTCTTTTCATTTTTTTCAAGTGTACATCTCTTTGTTGTAAGCAATGCCAGGATACAGAAATAACAACCAAGAATGAAATATTCAGGTGAGTTTATTGCTCCTAATCAAGTAAAGCACATGACAGAGACTCAAGTTTTGAGAGAAATGTTATTATAACCACCTTAAATGGGATGGGTTCCCTAACAACATCCTATCAGCTGTTCTCTAATAACTCATTACCTTCAACAAACAGCTGGGCAAAGTGCAGCTGCACGTGAGAATATTGCAGTCTGTACTTGGGCAATGTATGTTTGAACTCCTTTTCTCAAACTGACAACATTTTTAATTGCGTTTTACAGTTTATCCTTATGTGGACCCATGGCAGCATATGTGAATCCTCATGGTTACATCCATGAAACCCTTACTGTATATAAAGCCTGCAATTTGAATCTCAGTGGACGACCATCAACAGAACACAGCTGGTTTCCTGGGTAATACTGTTCAGTTATTAATAAGTGACATAAATTTGGTTGCAAATTTTTCTATTCCACTATGGGAAACACAGTGCATAAATGCAGTTACTCTACTGAGGTTTGTTTTGTTTTGTTTTTAAGACCTGAACTGAATGAATGTTACAGTATTTTATACTAACTCTATCTTAATCTGATTGCCACCGAATCACTGATTACCACTGAGTCTTTAAATGGTCTTGCTATCTGGAAAAAAAGCAGAATTAATTGTCAAGATGTAAAAATCTTCATAATAGTCTTGTGCCAAAATGCCACCCTTCCCTGGTAGTGATTTTTTGCTTTAGATTTTTTTTCTTTAGAAGCACGCTTCAGGCATACATTCAAAACTTTAAATACATGACCTCTTAAAAAGAACAGCAACGTCAAATTGTGTTTGAATTACTGTTTCACAAAACCATTCTTCATAGTTGTTTTTTCTACCAAATCACTTATCATGTCACAGAAGGGACCACACTGATATCAGAAATCATTCTTCTATCCTGAATACTTAAGTACTATCTCTCCTTGAAGGTTTTTTTTTTTTTTTTTTTTTTGACAGGTATGCCTGGACTATAGCACAGTGCAGAATCTGTGGGAACCATATGGGATGGAAGTTCACAGCCACCAAAAAGGATATGTCACCACAGAAATTCTGGGGATTGACACGGTCTGCTCTCCTGCCTCGGATTCCAGAAGCAGAGGACGAGCTGGGCCAAGACAGATCCCCATTACTCTGCTTGTAATCCAGTACCCTGCTTTGGAGATGAACAGGGAGTACTCTGTCTCTTAGATACATCTGCTTAGTTCTGCTTTTGATGCTCACTTAAAAACCAACAAAACAAGAACTCGCAGCCACACGCAAAGAAAGCTTCGCCCTGGGCGTTCAGTGTGCATCCACGTTGCTGTTGTTTCAGACACGCTGAGAGCTGAAGGTTGGTTCTTAAGAATGACAGCTGTGGAGAGAAGGTGGCACGAGACACCAGGAAATCAGTTCATTTGGACAGACTTGACTCTGCACTTTCTACTTTCCCTGAACTTTCATTTCCGGAAATGTTTGCTGCTATCAGCCTGCAGTGAAAGAAATAGAGTATAAGTATGCAACATACGATGTTAGATACCAGTATCTCATTGCAGGATATTTCCCTTACTTCAAATGTGTTTATGATGAGAATTCCTGTTTCTAACTATGTGGAATACTTGCAGTTTAATCTTGTGATGTTTATGAAATATTTGCTGAATAACCATCAAAGAAAGTACAAGGCTGAAGGATTCTATGTTGGTGATGGCAGTAGCAGTGGTGTAACTGGCAGGGCTGACTGTGGGGTGCAGCTAGAACAAGCATGCCAGAAAATTCCCTTTGAAACAAGCTTATATAAAGTATTTGGTCCTTAGAAGTTCTCTGGTGTACTGAGCATTTCTGACTTTAGAAGTCTTTTAAATTTTAAGTTATTTATACAGAATATACTGATCAGTTCCAGAACATAAAACACATTGTCATTTACTGTTGTTTACATTTGAATGTAACTTCTGTATTTTTCAAAATGATTCAGTGGGAGATCAGCTTAAAGGAATGCATGCCTAGGATTCCCTGAAGTATTCTCCAATATACCTAACTAACTGGAGATTTTTCTCTAATACATATTTTGACAGGAGAGTCAGCTAATCTTTTTTTTCCTTCAGTGCTTTAGTATCATAAGGTGAAATTTTACATTATCACCTTACCTTAAAGAAACAAACTGACAGTGCTTTTCTCCCCCCACACTTTTTCAGTTTGTTTGTTTCCTGGAATTCTGTCTGTGCTACAGAAATGGATGTTAAAAGGGGGCAGCTTTTGCTACTGCTTGGTTGTTTTTTTTTCCCCTTCAGAACAAATGCAGAATCTGAAGGCAGCAAGATTTCATCAGTTTGTGAGTGGTAACATACACACTTTTTTTTTTAATCTTGAAGCTATTGCATTCACTGTTTCTTCTGTGTACATTTTTAAGAACTTGCATTGTTAAATACTATGAGAATACTGCTTAAGGGTGAAGATGTAACCCAGTAATTGTTCCTTCCCTGTCGCATCAGACATGTAGCGTGGATAGATTACTGCGCTGAGAGCCTAAAGTCAGACCTCTGCAAGACAAGTGTGATCTGATCTCATCTAAGTAGTATTTGTGACAGTACAGCTTAGGAAAAATTCAGATGGGAAGAGATGCCAGATGCTGAAAGGCTGTTAGGATATCATGCTACGTATGTAGAAAGAAATGGTTGTGTAACTCAGGTTTAGTTCTTGAAGCCTTCTACCTCTGTGCTTCTGTAATAACTTTGGTTTTCTCCATAGACATCTTTAATAGTATATTTAATTGTCTGTGCAGTACTCTGACTTGCCAGTGAACTGTGAAAAGCAATAATTCTTTGAATAGAATTCTGAACAGAGGGTGAATGCGCTCATTTTCTTATAGAAAATGTTCATGGTGGTTATGTAATAAGCTTTCAAAAGACTAAAATAAGGAGTAGTATGTGAGACTGTGAAACTTCTGTACCTAAATAACCACTAGAATCACACTTAGCTTCCCCCTCACTCCCTGCATACAGACACACACACAGCCACACGTGGCTTAGCTTGGATCATTTTTTCCCCTCTGAGATGATACTCAAGTATCTTCTGCTGCCATTTGCTTTCAGTAAGTGTGGCTTTCAGGATGATCATTTTCTCAGCTCTCTCTGGACTTCACAAGGCGTTTTGGGTTTTGGCTGTCTTTCAGATGGCCTGAAGTAAAAAAGGCATTATGTGGGCATATTTTTGGTATTGTGTGTGTATATATTCGTATAGTCAAGTGCAGCTAATATTACCAAGTGAGACAACTCACAAGTAAATTAGCACTAACTTGATCTTAGTGTTGATGATGACTTTTCATCTGCCTAACCTTCTGTGAGTTGTTCCCCATTTTTAAGTCTATGACTCTGCTGGTTGAAATCAAACATAATGCAGCTTGCTGCAAAACTGGGGAATCCTGTCATGGTGAAGCTGACAGTTAAAGTGCTACAAAATGCACAGCCAGCGTGTGACTTCCAGTGTGGATGTAGCATCATGAAGGCTCAATATGTTGATGAATGTTCTCTATGCTTCTCTTATCTTTTTTTGGAGAGAAAGCTACTAGAATGTTGGGATTGTGGAAGTTTATTACTGGCAAATACAGCCTTCATAAGCTTTTGAGAGCTAAGTGCGAAGAAAATCAGCATATCTTACAGTAGTAGCTATATTTACTACATTCAGTGTTTGGCTTGTGGCTTCATGCTGTAATTAATCCAACTGATGTGCTGGCTGCTGCCAAGAGAGTTTTTCTCCCACTGTAATTTCTCTTATTATGGAAGAGCTTGGAATTACACAGCCGTGGGACGGGCGTGCTGGTAGCACAGCCATGGCCTTGCTTGGTCTGGTGAAAGGATTAAAGGTATTTTGGGGTGGGGAGGGAACCATAGGGGGTTGCCCTGTTGTAGTATTGCTGCAATAGCATAACAATGTCATACAATCAGAGCCTGTAATATTGCAAGCTTTCACATAGCCTAGTTTTGATGACTACGTAGAATGATAACAGGATACTTGCACACTTGTTCTAAGAAGTTCTAGCTGTTCATTTTTTTTAAATAATAATGCTATTTTTGTATGCACTGCAATTCCTTTTGTTCCTTTTGTTGTTGATCACCTTTAATTGCTTTGTACAAGCTGCAGAAGGCATAGCACATTTCTTTGCTTTAACTCTTCCTCTGTCTGCCTTTTGGGACAAGTTTTCAGGAAAATCTCCTTGCTTGCAAACATTTGCAAAGAATAAAATTCAATTTGTTTCAAACCGATCTTAGCAGACACGGTTCCTGCTGACTGTTGGAAGAAAGAAAACGTCTGGTCTAACACTGCTCAGGTTTTAAACTGTGGTGCTTTCAGAAAATGATGGTAAGGGAGGTTAAGAGCAATGATGGGCCACTGGCTCAGCACCTCTGCTGCCCTGCCAGTGGGACCCAGCCCTGGGGCCCAAGGTGTCCGCTCAGGTGAGGGGTGAAGCCTGGTGAGTACAGTGGGTATTGCTATAGAGCTGCTGCACAAAGGCAAGGGCATCTGCCTGGGGACCTGTCTCCACAGGCCTCATATTTCTTTTGGTATAGCTTCATCTGAAGGTACAGGGACTAAATGGGGCTATAGGATGGCAGTTCAGGCTGCACACAGGTAGCGAAGCATGCTGAATTGAATTTCAGACTCTTGGAGAGCTATTGTCTTACCAGCTTATAAAGAAATTATCTAAAATGTCAAAGCTTTAAATCCTTGTCCCCTTGCACAGCCCAGCAACGAGGATTGCTGTTAGTCACACTACCACCATTGCTGTGTTAAATAGCAACCTGCACTGTCCTGCTGAAGCTGGGAGAATCTTTTAAGGGCCAGAAAAGGAGTGATTTCATTACTACAGTATTCTGTGGGACCTGCTGATTTATTTTGGTTTGTAACAACGTTCAACAAGCTGAAGAAGTCCTGACATGACTAGGTGAGACCTGTAGATGTTATCTGTAGCATATAGCAAGAAGGGGTGATGTAGGGGTCTGACATGGGATATGTGCTCCTGCATCCTGAATCTTAGAGTGCTCTTCTAGACCTGGTAAATGTTGCTTTTAGAGTGCTAAACTTAAAAGCTTCAGCTATGTCTGAATATTGAGACACTTATCTCCATGCAGACAGTTTGTATTTTTTTCTGTGCTCTTGTTTCTTCCTACCCAACAGTACCTCTGTTATGGTATGTGAGAAGGCTGGTATTGCCATCAAAAAACAATTAGAGCCCTAATTCCTCAAGAGTCTCGTTCAAATTAGTGAGCCCCTTGTCCCTGCAGCATGGCAAAGTAACATAAGAACCCTGCTTTTAAGTGTAGCCCATGTTCCCACATATACTTCTTATTTATTGTGTAAGCTGTAAATACAGCACTGCCCTCTCCCCAAGGTGAGCTGTGAAAAGGGCTGAGTTGTAAACTTAACAGTTAACAGAGCATACCACAATTCATAGGTGTATAGAAAACAGTTTCCACAGATGAATGTATACTGGAGATGTGAACCCACTGCATTTGTGCCTGGAAACCCAGTGCAGCCCTTGGCCCAGTCCACCATGCTGTGCTGAGAAACAGAAAGTGTACGTACCACAGGCTGATAAGTGAGTACTGTTGAGTTATTCAGGGCTCAGTGTGGAGCCATTGCTCCTCAGTGTGTTTATAAATGCTCTGCAGGCAAAGCTGAGAAGCATGCCAACAGTTTGCAGCTGATTCACAGGAAATGACAGCAGCTGTTGTCTCTCTCCAGGTCGACAGGCCAGTATTTAAGCCCGAAGATTTCAGTGTGGGTCAGGTCAGGTTTGGGTAAGAACCAGCTTCCCTCTGCCCCCTCCCTGCCCTGGAATCCCACATTACAGAGCATGCTTTATGCACATTCCAACCTGTAGTATGATAGCACAAAATATTTTCTCCTTTATTATTACCTTTTACACTTTCTTCATACAACTTAACAGCTCTTCTTTATCCATGCAGTACCCACTCTTCTTCCATTCCTCCCGTAACTGCTGTAGTGCTGAACCAATTTCTTTCCCACAAGTTATGCCCATTTTCCGCAAATCATGGCCACTAACTGGAAAAGTAGGAACAGTCCACTGCTGCATTTCTTTTAAAAGCTGCTCTTCTCCCTGGTACTTCAGGAGTTCTAATATTTTAGAAATGGTATTTGCTTCCCTAGACTGAAAAAAATAAAAGAGGATTTATTAGGAGAAATTAGGTAACAATTCAAACTCTGACCACCCACACCTCTCTCTCATTAAAACTCAGTTTTAAAACTCAGCCTGAGACTGGAGAGTCCAGCAAATGCTTGAAAACCTCATGAATTTCATTTTGTAGCTTTTTAACCGTTATATTTAACCTACTGCTGGAGAGGGAGGGACTCATACCTTCCCTGTGGGAGGAAGTCCTCTCTGCTGAAACTGACCTCTTTCACCTCAGTTACTGCAATAAAAGTGCAGAGCTTCACTTTAACATTACTTGAAATTAATTGAAACTCTGGAAGATGCTGTGTATTTAACAGTACTTTGTGAAGAGCACATACCGCTGTTCCAGGCACTATGCAAACTCTGAATACACAATTGAAGGATTTGAATTTCACATGAAAAACAGGTGTCCTTTCAGGTCCAGATCCTGTCTCATGCCTTAATGCAGTAGGAGAACTCAGTTGAGACAGTACAGCAAACTCTCTCCCTAGCTATGTTCGCAGGCCACAATTTCAGATGACCTTGTCCATCCTGACTGTTCTTGAAATCTAGTAAAAAACGTTGCTAGAGAATGCCAGCTGCTTGGATCAGCTAAGATTGATTTTCAATTTTACTATATATATATATTTAAATTTAATACAGTCTAACAACAAAAGCTAAGAAACTGTTTATCTCCTCGCAAAACTAAGCTCTGCCAAAGAACAGACATCTTTTTCTGTTGCTGCAAAAATACGACAGGACACTACAAAGACATTTGTCTATTTCTGCTCTCCTCCCTAGGTTCAAAACAAATGGAAAAAAGCCCCAAAACTTTAATTTACTGGACCTATTATTGTTAATATTGGATGATATTCCTGCAGTTAATGTGGTGATGCTGCACTGGAAGCAGTCTAACTGTGGCTACCAGTTCTTGTCGATACAACTCGTCTTCCTAATGAAAATATCACCGTCTTGACAATCCTAGTGAAACGTGCCACCAACAGGGGAAGGGCTGCTCATCTTGTAAGGCCCATGGCTATTTATGGCACCCTGTAAAACTGGAAACTCGTGGTTTACTCAAAAAGCCAAGCAGAGCAGCATCAAGTACACTTACATCCATTATGAAGTCTTGATATGGTTTAAGTGGGTCTGGACCCGTCGCTTTAGTTAACTCTTCACGGTGTTTCAGCAGAAAGAAGCCCAGGTTTTTCTCCTCTTTTGAGATTTTCAGCCTCAAATCAAGGTTTGTTACATCATCCTTCCCCTTGAACAATGACGTCAGAACAGTCATGGGTTTTGGACACAAGTTTTCAGTATTTTTACTGACTCTGTCAAGTTCATCCAGATTTCCGTTAACTGGTAAACCTGAAGAGAAAAAAAAAGTTCCATGAAGCGTTAATAAGAAACAAGGACATTAACAAAGGTAAAAACAAATAAGTTTCATCTCCTTTGCCACGCTGCAATTCCTTGATTTCCTATTCCTGTAACACTTACAGTCATTTAACTTTACCTATGTACTGAGCGACGCCCAGGTCGTACAGAAGTCGAACCAAATGATTTACGTGGTTTCCAATCAGAATTTTTTTCAGTTCCACCCAAATCCTTTCTCCTGATATCCCAGCCAGACCTTTGGCATTGTCTTTAATTGCCTGCAGCGTGCTCGATTCGTGATCGCCAGGTTTTTCTGCAATCCTTCCATAAAACCTGCCCAAAGAAAACCGCTCCACGTTACGATATGCTGATCCATTTCTTACTGCTATTCACAGAGTTAACCTCATGGCAAATGCTGATTACTCTACATTAAAATGCTAGAGGATAAAAGAAATCATAGTTTCTGAAATCTCTGCAATATTTTTCTAGCGTGAAGCTAAAAGTTCCTGCCTGCTCTTTCACCAAGAGTACTAAAAGAGAAAACTGCAGAGAGATTATTTGACTTGCAGAAGTTCAGTGCCAAAGGAAAAGGCACAAGGTTGGTTACGTCGTTACATTGTCCAAAGCAAACAAGCCAATCCTGATCAGATTTACTCTCCTCCCCCTCTCCCAGACTGCACAAAGCTTCAGGGCAAAGTAACTGCACTTCTGTTGGTTACATGTCAACAAATGGACATCAATAAACTTTTATTTTGTTTTAAATTATAGTTGAAACAGTAGTGTTATAAAGACTGTTTTCAAAGGACAGCGTATTTCTCGCATAGAGAAAACAGAAGCCAAAATATGCTTCTTTCATCATTTTTTGAGGAAAAAGCATTGTCTGAATTCTGATTCACAACCTTCTCCATGAAACTCCATTTCTACATCTCCAGCGAGTCGTTGGAAGTACTTTACATCATTTCCTCATTCAGACAAGGTGAAAACTGGTACCTGAAATATCTTAGGATTCGTAAATAGTCTTCTTGTATTCTTGCGCTTGCCTTTCCCACAAATCTTATCTTCTTGTTCTTTAAGTCTTCGTATCCATTAAAGAAATCATACAGCGTCCCATCCAAGCCTAGAAGACGAAAAAAACATCAAAAACAGAAAGTGAGAAACGCTATTATTTGAAAATGCAGAGGGCAAATGGTGTGATTTGCTGTGGGTTGCTGTGTTCGTGCAGCCCTTTCGGCTGGCAGCAGTAGAAACCAACAAAACGCAAGAAGGACGAGAGGGAAAACTGAGTGGCGTGATTTGAAAAGCAGTGTTTGAGCTACGTATTTACCTTTTGGAAAGGACTTTACCTAAAAACATGGAATTGATGGTCAGATCCCTCCTTTCAGCATCCTTTTCCCAGTCGGTGGTGAATTCCACCTCTGCGTGGCGCCCGTCGGTGACGATATCTATTCTGAGGGTGGTAATTTCAAAATTCTGTTCGTGGAGCTGAAAAATCCCACAGAGGCGGTGGTTATTTCAACGTGAACACAAACACAAAGGCTGCCCACCTTCCCTCCCCACCTCGGTCTGCATGCGGGCAGCCTGAGCACAAACGGCACCCAGCTGTGCTTCCCTACGGGGCTGACACGGAAACTCGCAGACACCTCACAGCAAAGCTCCCCTCCACCTGACTGCAAACAGAGCCTTCTGCGGGGGTCCGTGCGGGCTAAGAAGCAAAGCAATGCGCAGACGGAGGAAGGAGGGCCCGAGAAAGCAGCTTCCCCACCTGATACGGACCGTAAGGGAGAGAAAACCCACAGCCCGACCGCGAACCAACCCTGGCCGTGATGGTTCCGTGCTTTTCTCCTTTGTTGTTGATCAGCCGGACCCCGGCGGACGAGAACATCTCCTTCATCTCCTCGGGCGTAGCCGTAGTGGCGAAATCCACATCTTGAGGCGTCATTCCACCCAGCAAATCCCTCACCGCCCCCCCCGCTATTCTCAGCTCGTAGTTCTTCTTCTCAAACAATTCTGACGAGGAATAAAAACAAAAACAATCAAGAACAAAAGCGCCCGGAGCCGCCGCTGCCCCAGCCCGTGATGGAGCCGCCCGGCCCGGCTCTCACCTGCCACGCTGCGCAGCCCCGGTGTGAACAGCGCCTGGAACTGCGGGCATTGCAGCCTCATGGCCGCGCGGTGCCGCAGCCGGAGAGGCGGAAGCAGCCGAGCCCTGCAGGGCAGAAGCAACAACTCAGCCCACATCCGCGGGCTGCCGGCCACGCGACGTCCGACCAGCGGCTCCGCGCGGCCCCGAGCGGCGCAGCGCGATGAGCTCAGCGGCGCGACCCGGCAACGCCCCCATCTCATCCCCTCCCATAGGCAGCTCACAGCGCCCCCTGCCGGCCGTTCCGCGCATCGCTGCTCTCCGTCTCGCCGTAGCGCCCCGTGCTGCGGCGTTCGCCCGTCAGCCGCGTCCCATCCCCGCCGTGCCCGCTAACGGCGTTCCTCGGGAAACAACTCGAAACATCTCCACGCGTTGTGAAGCCCTCCAGGCTCTTCCACGCCGCGTCCGTCCACGCGCTGCTTGCGAGTCAGCGATCCCTGAAACAGCTTTCAGCGCTGAACCCCGTGCAGGAGCAGCTCCTGAGTTTGTTCACCTTTTTAAGGCGTGGAAATATTTGAGAGGAAGCCCTGGGTTTTGGCACAGCTCTGGGCTACCCCTGCCATCGCACTGCTGTCCCGTGCTGTGGGATTTGCAGGGCGGTGCGGCAGGAGCTCAGCCAGCACCGCTCAGACACACAGCTCGGTTGCCTTTGAAGTTCCGAGTCGGAATAAATCTGTCTTCGGCCAAAAACGCTCCGGGTTCTTTGTACCTGAAAAGAGATGTTACACAGATCTGTTCAGCCTTTCAAGCAGCCAACAGATCAGCACTTTGCTGCAGAAAGGAGTGCTCACAAGCACAAAAGGGTTTTTGGGAATGACCTATTGCAAAAAACGTCTCACATTTACAGTAATTTTGTCAGGCTTGTGTAAGAACATAAGAACATAACCTTTTCTTACCAGTTCTTTTAGTGACTGCTGCTTTTGTTAAATATCCTGCCTCACCTTTAGAAACAACCTCTTTTCTGCTGTAACGCCGAGCTGCAGCTGTCAGAGCTCCCTGCTCAACAGTTGGCTGTTTATTCAGGGTGTTCCCTTCACATCTAACCTGAATTTTACCTGTCATTACCTTTTATTTCTAGCTCCCCGCTGCAATGGACTTGGAGAACCGGTGAAAGCCTTCATTTGTGCTCTAAGATTGCACCTCTGCCTTTGCATTCCCCTAATTTGTGGTTCTGGTTTTCGTAGCATCCATCACTGTACACTGACCTCCCATTGTTTGTTCCTTTCTCCAGTGCAGCATCTGCACAGGGCAGTGCACTGAGTGGAGGCTTTATCAGTACTGAGCAGAGCAGAAAGATTGCTTCACGTGTCTTGCAGAGGATGCCAGCTTCCAGCTGCCCCAGCACGCCTTTTTCACAAGTGCACAACAGTGGTTGAGTCCTCTGTTGTTTCTGACCTGGCATAACCCCAGATCCTTTTCTGTAGAGCAGATACCTAATCACAAGTTGATGACTAATAGCTTGTGATTTGCAGTTAATAGCACCTAAATGTAGTTAAGAGCTTGACCATGCTGAACTGTGACCAATTTTCACAGATTTTTGAAGAACTTGCTTAAATCTAGTTCCAGTCTCTAAAGAACTCACCTCTACCAGCTTGCACCACCCCACATTTAGAAGGGTTTTCTGTAATGGATATGCCATTACCCCTCCCACGCCTACCTAGGCCTATTATGAACAGACTCACCTTCTGCAGGGTTTTCTCCGCACCCTTAGGTTGTTTTCCACTCCTTTTGAGCCTGTCTTATCCTGCCTTCCTATGGATCACAGCTCAGAGCTCTCTGCATGAGATGGGGAAGCTGGTCTTGCTCTGGTGCCAGTAATTTCTCCAAATATCACCGACAGACACATGGCTCTGTGGCAGGATGACTGGACAAGGTAATTCTGCACGGTCTTCCAGCAACATCAGGATTTGATTTTCTAGGGGATGAACAACAACTGGTCAGGAAGTAGATCCTTTGCAGTGAGTTTGTAAACATTCCTGGCACTTCAAAAGTTAGTGGAGAATGATCAGACTGCAGACTATGGTATACAACTAACCCTCAATACATGAAGTAAAACCATGTGCTAGAACAGAGCCTTCCATCCTGTGGTCAAATCTGCAGTTCCCTTTTACAATGCATGCTTGTCTAACTTATCATCTCCTGTCATTTCTGAGGCACCTATCACATCTGTACTTAAAAGACAGCAGTTGCAAAAGGAACCCACGGGGAGACGACCCAGAGGACGTCTGAACAAACAGAGCAGGCTCTTCACACCACTTTGGAGACTCTGCAGGTAACCTGGGATTTACATTGCAGTTTGTTTTTCTGTCTTCTTGTGCTTTGTTTGAAGATTGCCAAGGCCCCGCTTTGAAAAGTCATCTTTGCATTATGCTGGGAAGTGCATCTGCTCCTGACCAGTTGCTTCGTAGTAGAACTTGTGTGTACTCACATGTAAGTAAGAAAATGGTGACCATTTCAGCTATTCACTGCGGTTAAGATTTATACTGCACTTTATGAAGGAGTATACCCTTCCATGAAGGGAATGCATCTTTGACCTTCTCCTCACTGCTTTTTACTGTGCATAACCAAAACCATGAACAAGGCTTTTACTCAACCTGAGAACTTACTGTACCTGTTTTTGAGGGGAGCATAATCTTGTTTGTACGTATTTGTTACCTTTGGGATGGTATTTTCCAGAATGTATCGCATGAGACAAAGCTGTTATCACAGACTGTGTGATATCATTCACAAAAGGTGATGCGATTGGAAAAAATCTTGGGGGCATTGTTTAAGCATAAATGTATGGCATAGGTAACAGTTCCCTGGTAGTGATGCACATCTATTGTGGAAGAACCAAAATATCTGACCAAAACGTCTCAGTAACCCAACCTGTGCAAAAACAAGCAATGACTCTCCAGGAATTATCCATTAGAAAACTCTAGAGGTTCAGTTAGCCTCATGAACACTTTGCCTAGCAGAATACCAGATACACACAGAAAACGAATGTAGATAATGAGCAGGCTTGGACATTAAGAAACACACTGCATTGTGCATTATGCATCATTTTAACGAACTAAGCATTCATACACCATTTTTAAAAATAGTTACTGTGTAGCAGAAGTACTCCAACTGTGATCAATTGGATTGCTTCCAGTCCCTGGGTTATTTATTGGAGGTTCAGTGAGAACTGATGGGTTAAAGATGCTTTCTCTGCTCATTACCGTCTGAAAATATTATGTTTTTCATACAGGCAATTGCTGTAGATGCCCCAGGGAAGCAGTGTGATTGGGCAAGGAGGGCGTATTTCTCTTCTGTGAGAACATTTTGGAAAGCTGCTGTTCTGTATTTCCATGTTGTTTATATTAGGTTATACATGAATGATAACACACAGATTTTTTTCCCTCAGTACTTCATGAAACAATCTGTAGGAAGCATAAGAACATGCTGTTTTCAAGCATTAAAAATAGTCGCTCATTTAAATTAGAAACAAACAAAATAGTTTCTCTTACCCCCAATAATTAACACTGGAGAATTAGCCTTGAGGTGGGCACTGAGTCTGCTTCTGTAGTGAAATGGAAACCAGAGAGTAAATTCCAGCAAGCAGCCATTTTATATATAGTGACAGGTAAAAAGGCAGCTATTTTGCTCTTGGAGTGAATGGCTCTCCACCTGAAACCAACCTGCCTGAACCCAACTCTCTCTGCTGAGAGATGCTGTAGGTCCGTGACTGCTGCTCTGAGCATCCACGCATGGCAGCGCTGTAAACAGCAGCTTTTTCAAGGGGGCCTGGAAAAAACAAAGGGAGCAAAAAGAGATGTGGTCAGTTGTGCTTAATTTTATGTATCTTCCTGCAAAGGAATGAGAAAATTCTGTGCCCTGTTTTATCGCTTTGGTCACGTAGCTGTGATTACTTGTAGCATGCTCTATGGTCTGCGTGCTTAACACTTGGGCTTGTGTTTGGTTTTAGCTATCAGCCTGTCTGTAAAATGGTTGCAAGCCATGTACTCTGATGCGTGGTTTTTCTCACTGACCATCTCAACATTATGGCCAGCATGATGAGAGTTTGTCTGATCCTCCTTTGGATAAGAATCGTCGTCCAGCCACGCACACTTCAGTGTAAAGCAGGTAAGTCCTTTTCCTTCCAGCAACAGCAGTGTTCCAGACAGTTTTACATCCAGGCATAAAACTGCACCTATCAACAGAAACAAGACAGCATAGAACATCATTGGCAGCAGCCCTGGTCTCTGTCCTGGCTCATCAAGAACCTTAATGCTGGCATTTTTTGTGGGCAACTCAACAAGGAACATTTTGGAGCAAGCAGTTCAGGGCAGTTGGTGCGGGGGTTTTCTAACTCTTCAGGAAGCCGTTTCCCTAATGCAAAACACTTGCTTGAAAGTTGAACAAACGGGCATTAAAAGCTGCCTGGGATATGAGGGCTCTGAAGCACTCTAGAAATGGAAGGGAGTAGATTGATAATTTCACTGCGTTGCTATTTATATGCTAACATTTCTCCCCAGCATGAGATCTTCTTCATTTCCATAAGAGCTCCAGGAATCCCTTTTGCCTTGTCATTTTAAATTATCATTCTCATCCTTTCTATGTTTTCTTCCATTTGTGCCTAATTCCTCTGTTCATCATACTTTTTTTTTTCCTCTCGCGTATGACTTCTCGTGGCTGTCAGCCTTCACGTAGGCAGCCCCCACGTCGTGCTGTTCTGCAAGTCTGGGTCAATAAGAATGGATTGTTTGGCTTATCACTTACCGACCCTGCTCAGTACAGATGCCCAGTTGTCTAGGGGATCCAACTGAAAAGCCTGAAATTTAATTAAATAGCCAGATGTAATGTGTTACTGTAATTATAAAGATGAAACCATTGTAAAAACAAACAAACAAACAAAAAACATTTTTAAGCTAAGTTTTAAGTGAACTCTTATTTGATGAAGTTTTGGTTGTCATTTAAATGTATTTTTCAAATATTAGAAATGCTTTGAGAGAAACTATTAAGAGAATATAATATTGAAATGAAATCCTTTTTTGTTTTCTTGTACTGCTCATTACATTATCTATAGGTGCTGCCCTAAACAACTCACTGGATTACGGCACTGAGAATTTTTTTGTTTTCTTCCTTACAGTTCAGGTTTTCCCACCTGTTAACTTCACCCTTACTGTCTCTGCATTAGCACAAGTACTTCTAAGCTGGAAGCTGAGCCCTAATCAGGAGCAAAAAAACTACACTATTAGATATGATGTGAAAATCTTAACTCCTGTGTTTGAAGAGGTAAGATAAAAATAAGTCCAGTGTGCTAAGAAGGCTGACTTCTTGTTGAGTTCAACAAGGGAGCAGAAGGTGTGATGTATGTGATGGTTTCAAGTAACCAAGTAGTGAGGCATTCAGCTAAAAGCCCATCCTTTGTAGACCACTCTTAGCAGATCCCTTAATTAAGCTTCTATCTTGCATTGCTTATTTCTTCTTTTTTTTTTTTTTTTTTTTTTAATTTTCAAGTATGATACAGTGAAGACTCACAGTTTCCAAACAGCTGTACTTCACAATGGTTTCTGTGCACATGTCCGGACATTACTTTTCCATCAGGGTCTTCAGATGACAAGCGACTGGGTGACAGCAGAACTCCAGCCTCCACCGGGTAAGAAGAAATGAGGAAAAGGTCTGAGTCTGTGTTCTGTACTGGTCTATGGAGTAGACATCAGAAGCTGACAGGTTTAATACTAAATAATACAGCATTTCTCGCTCTACCTGCTACAGTGGTCTCACGAAATCATTTAATCCAGGCCCTTCTGTATGGCTCCAGCCTGGTGTACAATCTGAAGATGCACCATAGGTAACCCATATAAAATATTCTAAACATTACTTGCTAAAACTGAGATAACCTACTCCCATCCACTCAAGGATGGCAACAGATGATACTGCCTTGAATCCCAAGGTGTACAGAAAGTACGTAATGGTGCTGTGTGGTACAAGCTTACTGGTGAGTTTTTGGAGTCTCCATCCTTCCGTAACTGGTAGAACCAAGTGATCAATGCCAGGGCTGGACAAAACCTAGATTAAATGGACAACAGACTGTAGTCAAAGTGTCTTGGAAGTGTCAATTTCATTCAACTTCTGTAATAAGTGTTTATTTTCTTCCTGTCTTATAATTCTGTGTTTCTATAGGTGCTGAAAATACAGCTGTCACTGATTTGTCCTGTGTTACTCACTTCACCATTTTTAGCACTGTTTCCCTCCATTGCACTTGGCTTCCTGGCAAAGGGGCACCAGAAGATACTAAGTACTTTCTGTTTTACAGGTTGGTGCCTTCTCCCATTTTACTCAACGCGGAATTTTTTTGAGAGCATTTCTCACGAATGTTTTAATTTAGGTATAAGACCTACATGGAAGAATGCCAAGATTATATCAAAGACAAGTGGAACAGGAATATAGAGTGCAGATTCTCAGTGACTCACATTGTTCCCGGTGAGATTGATGAGCTCATTGTAATACACGTTAATGGCTCCAGCAAGTATGCTGCAATCAAGCCTTTCCAGCAGTTATTTAACCAAAATGCCATTGGTGAGTAGAAACAAACAAACTGTTAAATGAATAAAGTCCAGCAGAATTGTAAAAGATTTGTGAGAGAATGTTATCAATCCACAAAGCAACTGCTGATCATTTGATTTTTTTTCCAGATTTCAGTAACTTTCCTGGTTAAAAAAAAATAAAACAGTTTGAATCAGGCTATGATTAATTTCATGACTTTGCAAAGAATAATTTAATAACTTCCTCCTTCAATAATCTATTTTTTCTGATCTTATAAGTGGATTTTTAAAACTCTTTTCCTTTAATTATTTTGTGCAATCCACCTATTCCTTTCTAATCATTACATTTTCTGCCTAAAATGTGAAATAGCTTCAAAAAATATAGGCCATACTTGAACACCTGACCAATTTATAAGCTGTTTCAATTGCTAGTATTTAAATTTCACTCTATATATAACTTACTGGTATGATTTTCTTTTCATAGAGAAGGTGAATGTTCCCAGAAATGTCACTGTATTCTTAGAGCAAAATGATCTGGTGGCCACATGGGAGAAGCCACTTTCTACTTTCCCTAAAGGCTGTTTTGAATACGAATTTTACCTTGTCAACTTGAAGTCAGGTAACAAGCAGGTAATTGCTTCTCTGGTGCCCTAGCATTACATTTCGCTCCTGACACTCACTGTCCTGTATAGATAAAGATTGACTTCGTGCAACCTGGAGAAAAAGTCTTCGTATTCATAAACATGGTACAGATTTAAGATCATTTAAATTAAAATCTGCTATCAGTGCATTTTTTAACTATGGACTGTTGGTGAAACTTGTGTCCCATTTGTGACTAGGGTTCAACAAAGCCAGAATCTCAGCAGTCTGCACATTTTACGTCCTTTCTGGACATCATTTATGCCTGCAACAAATCATCTCCAAGAGAGCTTGGAAAACAGAAGAACGAAAAGGTTACTCACTTGTATTGTGTCTGGCCTCAGAAGGATGATGGTGGATGGTTCTCAAAATCCAGCATTAAGTGTCTTAGGGAAGAATCCAAAATAAAGCAAATTTCACAAGATTTGCTCTGAAATACTGATATATTAGGAGAGGAATGGTACCTGTAAAGATAGACAGCTTTCTCCAAAGCAGTGTGTGATGCTCATTGCTAGTCTACTAAAGAAGCTTTTAGAAATTGAAAAAAACCAAAACAAAACCATGATTAATCTGTTTTCTAAATTTCCTAGTCTTAAATAATGTGTGACAGTATGGTATTGTTTTTTTTAACAGGTATCAAAAACATATTCACATGACTTCAGATTACGGATTGATGTTACCTGCAGATATTCTGTACAAATAAGAGCAAATCATCACATGTGTGCTGTAAATGGATTTTGGAGTGACTGGAGTGAAATTCTTTATGTTGGTAAGGATTACATACATCAGTCTTGTAATGAAGAAGTAATATGTTGCTGGAAAGCACTGCCCAAATCAAGAGCATGTGCAACATTTCCTTAACTTCAATAGAAAACAGCAAAAATAGATGCTCCAAGATGCTAATGCTGGAAGTTAATGTGAGTGGTCACAGCAGTTATTACCTTACTGCAGCTACCTGAAGTCTTCAAACCAAACCAAACCAAACCAAACCAAACCAAACCAAACCACAGTGGTCTTTGGAATATGGTAATTCGCCCCACTTTGTTCTGTGTTTCCTACTGAACATAATTTTTTTCAGGGAGCAGCAGTTTTCTTATCATGGCACGTTATCAACTGTTTGTTCTTAGACATCCTGCTTTGCTGTTAACATCTTTTGAGTTTCTTCACTTCCTGGTTTTCACTAAAAAAAACAAAAAAGGCAAAAGAAAGTCTTAATCTCTACTGTACTTCTCCCTTCCTTCTGTAACAGCAGTCTTCAAGTTTGGTTAAGAATTGAAATCCAATTCCAAATCCTCTCCTTGGGCTGTGGTAATAAAACCCTGTGCAGTGCAGCCATGTGCTGCCAAAGAGGCGTTGTTAAAGCTCACCTGGATCCCACCTTTCTCTAAGAGGTTGTTTAGAAGTGCTGTAGTCAAACAAAATACTCAAGGCATGTGTGTGGGAATACCCACTGCCAGGGGTCACAGTATAACAGATGATTATGTCAAGTTTGGGGCTGGAAGGTACTCACAGCACATCTGTGCTGCTCCAGTTCTGCTTTCCCAGCAATTCTGAAGAATCTGAGAGAAGCTCTCTGTCAGCTGAAGTATTTCTGAAGCCATCTCTATCCTGCAGCATGATGACAACTGGGGAACCAGGAAACACAATTGTTAATGACTCTTCTACTAAGGGGCAGCAAATACCAAATACCAAATATGAGAAATTCATGTAGTTGTTTAAGGAGACAGAAAGGAAATTAGTCTTCCATTAAAAAAACAAGACTAAAATCTCAAACATATCCAAGAACATGATCAACTTCTTCAGTTTATCTTAGGAAAGGGGATATTTAGAGGCTTGCTACAACCCATTGACCCAGCAGAGGTTACTCCATTAGTTGCTGGAATTCAGTGCACATTTCAGCCATTCTGATCCACTCTGCTGCCAGCTTTCTGCGTGGCTCTGAATATGGTTCATTTATTCCCTCTCTGACTCTCTTATATGTTGAAGACCAGCTGGATGAGGCTTTGAGCAACCTGGTCTAGTGACTTGCCCATGGCAAGGGGTTGGTACTAAGGAGGTCTTCAAAATCTCTGGGGAGCACCATCAACCATCATAATATGGAAAAAACTTAGGACTCTTCTGGTTTTGGTTTGGAAAGCAACACTTCCCAGCCTTTGTGATGGCAGCCTTAACAAGTTGTTTGCATTGGGCATAACCCAACTGGGTTGACCGTAACACTGTTAACTTCTTGAAAGAAAAGTGGCAGCACTGCTGACTAAATAAGCCATCCAAAATCAATAAATAATCCATGTTTGCAGCTGGAGGCTGGCTGGGGACTTCTGTCTCAGTGGAACAGAGGCCCAGAACAGATTGGTGCAAGCTCATGGCAGCACCCATGCCCTGCTCCCAGTGCCTGCTCTGAGACAGCAGGCTCAGCTCCTTGTTTCTTAGGAAGAAATCTGGCCCAAATTGAATACTCTTTTTTTTTTCTACTGCACCAATAAAACCAAGGTGTCTGCTGCTGGCCGATTTATGTCCTCTCAATTACCTGGTAATGGCAGTGCTGACATTTGATACATAGGACTGGTAGTTATCAGAAGCACACACGGACTCAGCAACCTTTTCAAAATGCAGTTCAATGTAAATGTTTTTGTTGTACGGCATAATGTGGCACAATGTAATGGTCCTGGTCACTAAGCATACCTTTCTAAAATAAAAACGTTGACCTTGGTAGAAATACCTGTGTCTGCTCGCAGGCAAAGGCAGTAGAGAAATCCTCCCAGAGGAAATGCATCAGCAACAGCTCACAGGAAAAACTGCAGGTTTCAACATCTTTTTTACAGACAAGTTTACGAAGGCAGAGAAACGCAGTTCCTGTGGAAAGGGTGAAGAGCAGTTTAATGGAAAACAAACAGGTTGTGCCTGAGGCTACAAGCAAGCAGTGCCTCTACTGCCTTGTGCATCTGGGGATGAGGTGTGACACAGGCTGGCATCCTGGCAGTGCTGCTGGGCCACGCTGCTCTGCTTGGTGGCAATGCAGTGAAAGAAATGTTTGCAGGAAGTCAGAATGTCGGCATAACAGAAACTATTCCTGAAGCTTTACATTTCATTTTCAATTTGAGATACCCAGTTGGCATAGATTGCATGTTAAACTGTGATACGAATAGAAAACAGCTGATGAAACCTTTTGTAAAAGCATGCTTAAAATAATATCTGCACTAAAGTATGTGTATTTTTTTCTTCCTGATACTCAGGAGAAAACAAACAGGAGAATCGTATAGTCTGGAGTCTTGCTGTGCTTTGTGTATCCACATGCTCTACAGTCACACTTATTGCTGTAGTATGCAAATCGTAAGTATTCATTTCTTCTTTCTAATTGCAGTGCACCTAAGTATTGGTGTTGAACAGGTTAGGGGGTCATTACAAGCTTTGCTTAATTTTTGGAAGGGGCACTGAGTTTTTTATTCAAGCATAATTACGCAAAGCAAAAGCACTGAATAAGGAACAATCAGCCTCATTAATTATCAGTAATAATATTCAGCCAAACTGGTGGGTTAAGAGGGTCTTTCAATTCAATTTTAAAACAAAGAGAACCCCATGTATCAATAGAGAACATTTTCCTAAAAGGCTTTTTGTCCAAATCTCATTTCCTCACTTAAATGGACGTTACAGGGTTTATGACTTCCAGAGGGGGATTCTGTCTTTAACCTCAGTAAAACTGATGAGACCATCTTTCATGGCCAAAACGTACACACAGTCCATGATTTTCTCATTGGCCAGCAATGTACACACAATGTTAGGCAACATTGCCCTAACTTGCCCTGGGCAAGTAGTCTGAATGTTGAGAGTGTGGTATGTGCTCTGATGAGGTAAAAGTTCCAGTGGTCCTTTGAGCTTTCTGCTCCTTGTCACCCCTTGACAAGAACAGGTGCTTTGAACTATTGGCTGTTGTGAGTTTTTAAGCTTATTTTTAAGTACAGAAGCTATGGATGCTAAAACAGCTTCCCCATAGCCAAACTGCCAAAAACGTGCTGTAAAGAAACCTAGCTATGTTGGATTTCTGTAGCAGTGACTGGTCAGGCCATAAGTGAAGAATTAAAGAATCAATATAATTACGGGCTTTTTCCCTGAAACAGGCAGCAAGCAGCAATTTTCTGGTTCACAATAAATAAGGTTCCCCTCAATTTAAGTGCCATCTTCAACTGTGCTAATTTCTTATTAATTTCTTTAGTGCATTTTGAATTAGTGGTCATCCTCATGTGTCCTCTGGCCACTTCTTTACCTCACTGTCCCTTTTTCTAGCCCACTGGCCCACTCTGAGAGGAGGTAGGAGATGCATAAAGATGGAGCACAGTGGTGAGCCTGTATGTTCATTGTATCTGCAGATATTAAAAAAAGAACAGTAGAACAAGTTCCCTATATCACAATTTCATTAATACTCCCAGTTTTTACTGCTGTTGAAAATTCATGAAGTGTATCATGCAGTTCAAGCCACAGAATCATTTGAAATTTCATACAATTTAAAGACATTATAAGGAATTTCATTATACTAAAGGGTTCTATAAATTTTCCTGTGATGCAAGCAGAGGTAAAGATCACAGCTAGAAGGAAAAGTAGCCTTTTGAAGAACCTTTTCACTTACTTGCAGTAACAGTTGAGGAAACTGTCTTGATAAAAAGCACAGTTGAATGCTTTCCTAGCTTGCCCTTTGTCTTCGTGAATGACCATCCTCTACACTTCCTCAGCCTCTGTCTCTGAACAACGCTTTTTCCTGGAGGAGATCCCCCAAGAGGATCACCCTGCATACCCTAAGATCACTATGCCCACCCTGCCCTGCACCTGGTTCCCCTTCTTGTCTGCACCCCACACAGCCCATGGCCAGCAGCCCCCCAGCACCTGCTGCAGGGTCATCATTTGGAACAGGTCACAGAGAGTCTCGGGAGCCACGCCGTCAGTAATTCTAGCAAAATGGGAAATCAGGTATTTCATCCATCTCATCACAGAGGTTACAAGAAGGAAAAAGAACATATTCTCTTATTTTTGTTTATCTTTGCCCTTTTAAAGTCCCAGCCTGTGGGAAAATAGCACAACATCTGAAACAGAGTGAAGCTAGGAGGGGCCCACAGGGTGTTTTCAAAGCCTGATGGTCCCAGTGGTGCTAACAGCAAGGGCTGTGGTCTAAGCCATATAAAGGCAAACACAGATGTCTAGCATACTTTTTTTGTGACAAAATATTTAATCACTCAACTTTTCAGTCTCCTGCAAAAAAAGACCAGGACCATACTGAGAGCATCACTGTAAGCACCACAGCACTGCCTCATTGCAAGGACCCCTGCACCTGAGGGGCATGCAGCCACCATGAACCCAGGTATGCTCCCACCTCAGTGCTGCTGGGCACTCGTGCGCCCATCCTTAAGTGTTCCCAGTCCAGAAGTGATGTGTAACTTACGCTTATGGCTGACTCAATAAATGATTTTGGCACAGCTCCATCAAAATCTTTCATTGATAAACAGCGCAACTACAAAGGCACCAGTCCCAAAGAAAACCACATCTCCTAGGTTACATTATACAGCAGCAGAGTAAATCAAAACCACACTCAGACTGAGGTAAGAGCAGGTTGCACCCCTGCTGCTGTTTCCCTGAGCATGCTGGGAAGTTCTTTACTGCTGCTTTCCCAAATTCTCAGTCTTTCTTGGCAGCAGCCTTTCCCCAGGTGCCTTTGACTGAAGCAGAACTGAATCTGGGCACCCCAAGGCAGGTGGCAGCAAGTCACTCAGCCTTCCCTCAGCTCCTTGAAAACCATGTGCCACTGGGGCTGTGGAACCAGCGTGGGCAGAGCTAAACTTATTTCTCCTTCTGGGAGCCCAGGACACAAAAGGTATTCTGGTTCTTTCAGATCCAGCCCCGGTTGGAAACTGGGGGAAGAGGCAGAGCACAAACCAGTCCCTCTTTATGCCCACAGAAATGCCACTTCACAGCAAAGGGCCTTTTCAGATCCCCCTGTTTCTGCTGAGCACAATTGATTATTTACTGTTTTGAGATCACTTTGCTCTTCATGGTAGGAGCTGTGAAGATGGAGTGCCTGCACCAGGTGTGCACGTTCCTTTCTTGGCTGCATGCCTTCCCAAGCCCAGGGTCCATGCACAGCAATGGCAGACATCCCATAACCTGCTCAGTCTTGCTTTGCCAGCCGTGGTACCTCCCCTCCCTTCAGCAAATTATCAGTTCCCAATCAATGTCTCCTTAAAGGCAGCAGCCGCTCAGCCAGGAAGGTTTAGCTCCAAACTGATTGAAAATGCTTTGAGGAAGGGGGAGTGGGTGGGAGAGAGAGGAGGATTTTTTTCTGTCTCAAAATGAAAGCTATGGAAAAGCATAAGTTAGCAGCAGGAATTTATTTTAGACTCCCTGCTGAGGAGGAATAATAGGATAAAAGAAAACTTGTCAGAAATCGGAAAGCTTTAGAAGGAAAGTCAAAGTAACCAAAGCGCTCAACGAACCAGAGATCAGCCAGAGCTGTCACAGAACAAATGGGGCAGGGGACTGGCATTGCTTGTCGCAGTGCCCAGGGCTCAGGTGCTGCGGGGCAGCCATGCCTCAGCCTCACCTCTGCTTTATGGGCACCAGGCCGGTCCCCAGCAGGCTCTGCATGCTCCTCCTGGGCTAAGTCCTGTCACCTTCACTCTGGCCACGTTCCCATTCAAATATGGCCCTGCTTGGACCTCTGGCAGAAAGCCTTTTGGTGACTGAGATGTGTATTCTACACTCTGGGCTCTGTCAAATACAAGGAAACGGTTGCACTGCTACCACAAATGTACACCTGCTTGGGCCAGAATAAGGAATCGTAGAATCACAGAATCACTAAGGTTGGAAAAGATGCATAGGATCATCCAATCCGACCATCAACTCATCACCACTAAATGCAGCAGCTTACAGGCAACCCTCGCAATTTCTTGCACTTGCTCTCCTGCCAAGACACAGATGATGTCCAGAAACCACAATCTGAGCACAAGGCAGCCTGTCCTGAACACCCAAACCGGGGCTGCCCTCAGGCACAGCCCAGCCCTGCGCTGCTCCCCCAGTCAGGGCTGCTGGCGCCCGCAGGTCGGGCGCTTCCTCCACCACACAGCAGTGCCCTCACAGCCCTTCGCCTCTGTTTCCCACAGACAACACATGTGGAGCAGACTGTTTCCGCCCATTCCGACGCCCAGGATCAAATTCAGAGATCCCTTTCCAAATCACTATGAGGTAAAGTCATGCTTTCATCGCTTTTGTTTTTTCCTAACCAGTAGAGGGAACATTTGTGCGCTGTCCCTCCAGCCCCGCCTCCTGTGGCAGGAGCGCGACCAGGCACGGCTGCCTTGGCAGGGACTGGAGCTCAGCTCCTGCAGAACCGATTTGTTTTGTGAAACCGAACAGTGAGAGATGCTCGTGTCCTACTGTTAAGCTGGTTTTAAGCCTTATTATGTTTGCTGTCGCTTTCCCGGTAAATACATTTGCCTTACAGATAAGATAAAACTCCTCATTGTCTGCTCAAGGAAGCGCTGCTCAGTAACTTGATTTTAATTTGTCCCCTCAGAATAGAGGTTTGATTTTTGGGGTATTATTCCATAGTCCGGTCAAGGAAACAGGCTTAAAAGATTAGCAAATGTTTGTTTTTAATTAAAGCCACGGGTGTAAAATAACACGACTTAGGGTATCACAAATAAGAATGTGAGAAATGGCAAATATTAACACTGCAGCCAGGAAATGGGAACACACAGAGGCTGTTCTGTTCCCAGTGGCAGCTCAGTGCTACCTTCAGTCCTGCTGTCCTTAAGGGCGGCTCAGCGTGAGCAGGAGGTCATGGCACAGCCCTGCTGCCTGCATGGGATGTGAGACCTTGGAGCTGCTTGCTGTGAGCGCTCCATTCCTAAACTAAAGCATAAATTTGGTGAGGTGCTGACATCAGTGCCCCTGTGGGCTTCCCTGCAGCTCACGATGGCTCGCTGCCTAGGCATGGCTGGTTCAGTCAGTGCTGGAGCTCTGCTTGTTTTGCAGAGGGCACGCAGCTGCCCCAGCGAGACGTGGCTGGAGCCGGGCCTGGCCGAGGGCCTCCCCTGCAGCGCTCTGCACGACAACGTCTTCTGAGGCAGCCACGAGGCCATATGTGAAGAACCGCTCGGCTGTGGTTCCAGCACTGTTCATTCATTTAGAACAACTGGTGTGAGTGGTCTGGAAAGAGTATGGCGGTGTCAATGGCAAGGTGACAGCCCCAACCCACAGACATGGAGCAAGAGGTTACAGCATAAGGGGAAAAAAATAAATAAAAAAGCAACACTTTCCTGGCACATTCTGATGCCCTTCCTCAGCCCCGTCTATAAAACAGCCTGGGAACACAGTCCTCAGTTATGCATAGCTAAGGACGTTTGCCAAGGAGCTCCCTGTGGTTTTACCAAGGCTTTCTGATAGTAAAGGAGCCGGGCTCCTCCTCATCTGTAATTCCAACTGCCTTCAGGTGAGTTTGAAAATCCAAGCCCAATATTGCAGCTCATTCTTCTTAGCCATCCAAGCAAGTTACCAGACCTGCCTGAAGCCACACAAGCAGCTCTGGTCTGCCCTCACCAGCTGCTCTGCTCTTTGTGTTCTGCCCGAGGAGCCTCCTGCACACCCAGCCGCCCCAAGCACGTAAGCATGGAACAGTAAGGCCAAAAAACAACAAAACACCGAGCAATGAAGTTGTTTGGAAAGTGCCTAAACATAATAGAGTTCCCAGGTGCTAAAGACTAGAAATAATTATAACAAATGAGGCAGCTTTCATCTGGGTGAAATAGCATGGCTCCATCAAAATTAATGTAGCTCATTAATATAACAATGTTTGTGCCTCAAATGTCTCTACTGCTTGTGATTGGAATGGATTGGAGGTGCCCAGCTTTAACAGTCTGAAAATCAGTATTTCATTAGTAAAATCCTAAAAACGAGATGAAAGAGAATTCATTTACTGTAATGTATTTCATTTATGTCACGGCTTCAAGTACTCTAATAAATAAGATTTCTAAATATAATTTCACTCCCATTAATGGAAAGGTAATGCAGAGATTAATGCAATACATTTTGGTGTAGTCTGCATTTGAGCTGTGCACTGTGGATGCTCTGCACCTGCAGCAAAAAGCCTTCAGCTCTCGGGGCACAAGCGCTTGGACAGTTATCCACATTCCTGCTAAAAGCTTCAGAAGTAGCAGATAAACTTGGGATTTTCCATACTGCTGGTGCGGATGATGGGAAAACAAGACAAATAATCGCAGTCTGGATTTCTGTGCTTTTTCCTCAAAGCCAGGCTCAGGTGCCCGCCACCAGGTGCCAAGCTCCCTACCTCCATCTGAGTGTCACCACTTCTCCTTCCCCACGCAATGTTCAGAATCACGAGCCTTGCCTGTGCTGCTGGTTGGGAGCTGATGAAACTGCCTGACACGTGGCTGGGCTGAGTGCTGCACGGCCCTACGGTGGCACGAAGACATTAAAACATGAATTTTTAAATTACTACTTAGGCTTCATTCCAATGAAAAAGAAATCCTTTCAAAAACATGGCTATTTTCATTGTTTTAATAAATCTTTGTACGTTTCCCATAGAAGATGATGACTTTACAATTTCTTTCTAAAAACTGAATCGCGTAGTTTTGGTTTTAAGCATTACTGATGGGCAAAGTGCAGTGGGTTCCTCTGAAAAACCAAACGAAACTCCCAAGGTTGGGTGGGCTCCAATCGCACAACTTACACTGCCGCACTTAAAGAACACAATTAGAAACACAGAACGTTGCCACAATCCACAAAGACAAGAAGGAAACGATGCCTTACCTGGGGGGAGGGAAGTGTTTGTTTTGTTTCTGATCCTTTCTTATATCTTAGTGAGACTCAGAGATGCCCAAGCGGTACTCCATCCACACCAGCCTGCGTAGAAGCTTTGAAAGTTCAGGACTCTACAGAAATAGCTGCTCTCACCCCAATAGATTTACTCTGAAGCGGACTTCTCTGTGGTCCGCCCAGGTGGGGAGGAGCCGGGTGGGCGCTGGGTGCTGACATTTGTCATCATGGGTGCAAAGGGATGGGGTGGAGAAATGCTCCTGGCAGACAGGTATCTTTACAAATGACAGAATATTTATTAACAATACCTTTAAAAAAAGGTTACATCTGCTAGTTCACTGATAAATATCATTTACACTGGGGAGAAAACTACAGCTCTTTTTTTTTTGTTGTTCCATTTTTCTTGGTTTTGTGTTTTTTTTTTATTTTTTCTTATTTTTTCTTATTTTTTCTTTTTTTCTTTTTATTTTTTTAACATAGAAGTAACCATATCAAACTAAGAAAGAAACACAGCTTGAAATACTGACAATATTTCTCTGGTCAACACCCCTGACTTTTACACAAGTGGAATCCTGATTATGCGTTACTGAATAAATATATTTAGAAGGTCTAAAAGTTAACTGTATTATTTTGTAAGCAAAAAAGACAAGTTACAGGCAAATTCAAGCTATCAGGAAAAAATAATAGTAAACCACTGCTGCGCATTTAAACTTGAAAATTTTATAGAAAATTCCATTGCCTTGTACTAGCGTTATCCCATCTGAGTGAACGTACAAAAGTACCCCATAGTAACAAACAGTCCTTCTCTGAAGAAGATGATTTTTGCTGTGGATATTGTCGTTTTCTGGCGTGCTGCTGTTACACCTCCAGGTTCCTCCGAGGGCTTCCCAAGAGCTGTGGGCTCCCTCTCCCCACACCGCTGCCGGGCCCCAGCGTGTGCCAGAATGGGGCTGGAGAGGAGGATGACTATGGGACGAGGGAGGAAAGCGTTTGAGCAGCGCTGAGCCCAGCTGCACTGCGTCTTGGAGCGCTGCTCTCGGTGTCCTTGGAGCAATGTGGGCATGGGATGAGCCGGGTTTGCAGCGGGGCCCTCGGGAGACACCCACTGGTACCCAGCATCTCCACGCTACCTCCATTCCTTCCCAGTTTAATGCTAATTATGATAAAGACAAAGCTATTTCAAGACAGTAAAAATGGAACCTTACTGCGTGATGCCAGAATATCAGCTACATGTCCTGTAGTCCGCAAACAACCGAAATCTGTGTGTTTTGTTTCAAGATCATAGCGTTCTTTCTGAGCATTTGGAGTCTGTCTCGCTGAATCCTCTGAATAACATGGAAAATCTTGTGTGCTAACAGCACTGGGTTCACACAAGGATTGCCGCTCACTCTGAACCCGGTGGGAAGCAGTTCTGCCCCACAGAGCCCTGTGACACCATACAGGAAAGTGGCGGCCAACTGACTAAGAACAACGTGGAACTCTCGGTCAGAAAGGAAAAAATTCCAAACAATATATTCATGATAATGTTGTCCATAGCATTTTATAGCAGAGGAAAAATTAATATCTACATCATATGTTAACTTTAAAAAATTCTATAAAACACTAAATATATAATAAAAAATATGCATATAAGGACATATGTAAACTGCTTTGGTAACATCGTATTACAGATGTTTTCAGTGCATTGCAGAGTTTCCAAGGAAACTTCAGACAAAGCTATATTTGCTTTGAGGAAGTACTGTATAATGCCATTCCTAAAGAAGCATAAACATTTTTCCAGTAGTAAGATGTACTCAAACCACAATATTACTTGGTACTGGGTGTCTTCGAAACAGCTAGCTAAATGTTGCTTATATTATAAACAAGAAGTCCTCCGTGTAATTTTTGTCATAAACTGGACCGAGCTGTGAGCGAGATCATTATCGTGCTGATGGCTGACAGTGTGCAGGCGTTGGAGGTTGAAGAGCCGCCTCCTCTTGCGTATGCGTCTGAGCAAAGAGAGAGGGGAGATCAGAAAAGAGCACTGCAAACCCTCAGCCCACAGCCCTGCCCGGTCCCCATGCCCCCCCCCCACCTCCTCCTGCCCACTGAAATCCTCACTGCTGTTATGCTGAGGCTTCTCCTACATTTCACTTTATAATTATGCTACTTTCAAGCTGTTATTTATGGCACCAGTCTGGCCCAATCCACATCCTAAAGGACGATCCTAAAGCATCCTACAGGGATGCTCCTGCATGGAGCCAAATAGGAACTGGCGTGCGCTCCTTCTCCCCTCTGTCTGCTGATGAAATCCCTCTGCAGGGTTTGTATGGCCACAGCACACAACCAGGGGGAGATAATTCCGATCTCATCCAGGGTTTTTCACATCGCTGTAATTTTAATGCCACATTCCTGCATTGCAGAGGCAGCTGATTTAATGCAGCTTATAAACGGCGGTATTATTAATGGAAGATGGGACATGGAGATTTTGCAAAAGCAATGTTGAGTAATAAAATACTCTCTTTTCTGTTTGTTCTTCTGCACAACCTCATTTCCCTAAATAAATATTTATGCATCCAACACAGAATGGAATATTGCTATATAGTAGCCTTATAAATTTAAAAGTCTCTGAACACTGCATTTTATATTTTGTTATAGTGAATTGCAGTGAAACAATATATTCAGTATATATGAGTATGGAAGTAGGAGAGCAGAAAGTGTGTAGAAATCTTAAACACAACCGTAAGCACTACGACAGCGTTTACTCATAGTTTAGACTTGGCTCAGGCTGGAGCCAGGACCCTGTGCTGGGCTGGTGCTGGATGCTGAATTTCAGCCCTCCCCCGGGCATGATGCCCATGCCCAAGTCCCGCTGGCTGCTCCTGGGGTGACACAGAGCAGAGGGGCACCTGTTCCCCGGCCTTACTTGAGATCTTTGGGATCCGGATCTGCTCGCTGCTGCTGCCATCACCCCCGTCACTGAAGGGCTTTATCTCGATGATGTAGTCCTCGTCAAAGGGCAGGGAGAGTTCCACGGAGGTCTTGTTGGTTTCTATCACGGATGCGCTGCTCTGCCGGTTCCACCTGTACAGAACCTGCGGAAGAGCGATGAGGAAGCATAAACAACAGAAACACTCATTGCTGTAGGAGTGTCTGGTCTGACTGCTGCTCTTCTCACACCTTGAGTACCCCAAATGCACCCACTGACACCCAGACACACAGTCTATCATCCTGACCCAGCAGCCACGACTGGCCAGCCCAGGTAAACTACTTTTTAAATTCACCTTCTAAGAACTGGAAGTCCTATTACTTAGCATCATAAATTGTGGCATAATTCAGAAGATTTCCAGAAAAAAACAAAAAGCTGGGCAGTGTTTTGCTGTGAGCCAGGAAGGAATGTGTCTGTTATCCTAACCGTAGTTACAAAAGGAATTTGTAGAAACCTGTGAGATAGATTCTGCTTTTTCAAGGGTGATCAAAGTCTCTTTCACCTGTTTCAACTGACTTCTTAATTTGCATTTCAGACCAAAAATATGTAGGAATGAGATGGTCTGAACTGCTGGGATTCATCTGGGGTTGATGACTGAAAGCTCCGAGAAATTCCTTACTTCTGATTATTCAATAGAGTGCACCAAAGGTACTCAGAAGTGAGGGCAGACATGAGAGCTGGCACAAGCGCGTGAGTCCGATGCCATCAAACTGTGGGCAGTGAACAGAACACAAAGTGTGCCCAGGTCCTTCATTGCTTCCAGCTCTGGTGGAAATGCTCACATAGCCTGGCCCTGGAGGCACTGGCTGGCATTCGCTCACTGATGTTTTCTTTGGGCCAAATTAAACCCTTGTGGAAGGTGATGGAGCTGAATTCTTCCCAAAATTTCTCTCTGGTTAAATTAAGCCCTATTAAAACTGCTACTAATGAGGATTCTCTTTCTTTTCTTTTGGCTTTGCTTCCTGAAGAAAATAGAGCTATTAAAAAAGCATTTTATTTATCTGCAATTAAGGAGCTGGCTACAGCTGCTGGAAGGTTTCCACCCAAGTTCCTACTGTAAACACCAAACTCAATATGAGATAATGAACACTTCCACTAAAGCCCAGTGCAAGAATGCAGAGGGTCAGCCGAGGCTCCATCAGGACTCCCTGCAGATCCCAATGGAGGCTGGGCATGGTCATGGTCCCACTGCCTGTGCTGGCACTCACTCACTTTGTAGCCCCGCACTTCTGACTCATTGTCCAGTGCTTTCACTTGGTCCCAGTTCAGTATGATCTTGGAGTCTGATGAGTTCCATATGATGTTCCCAGGGGGCTGACTCGGTGCTACGGCAAAACAGAGAAAGTGTTCTGTGACTGAGAAGTGCCATCTGCAGTCACATCCCTCCCCATACCCTCCCAGCTTGTCTCACCCCAGCTCATATGCTGATCTGTGTCCTTGAGGTCACAGCAGGTGTGACACTGCACTGTCTTCTGGCTGAAAAAGTATGCACTCAGGTGCTTAACATGCCCAAGACCAGAAGAAAAAACTCTCTTGAACAATAAGACAAATACTTAACGTTTCTGCACAGCTGTGATTTCAATTTTGCACGCTCTGCTTACTTAACATGGAGAAGAGCCATACCAAAAAATGGCTAATCCTTCTGCAGCACAAAGAAAACAGCAAAGAACTACCAGTTCCCTAGGCTCAATTAAAACCCGAGGAGCTGGCAGAGACCCCCTGAGGCAGAGCACTGCCCACTGTCCTGAGCACTCACGTGGCTTTTTTGTCGTCACGTTGACCATGGCACTGGACGGACCAGTGCCAGCAGTGTTGTACGCCTTGACTGCCAGGTGATAAAGTGCATTGCCCTGCAAGTTGGTGACTTTGGCAGATGTGTGGTTACCAACTGTCCTGATCTTTCTCGCGTTCTCTTCCTTTTCATCATGTCTCCAACACCTGACCTGCAAGACAAAGTGAGCACTTCAACCCCAGCTACAGGTAGGCAGCACCCTGGCGGTTCCTAGCTCTAACTATGACGCCTCTGCCCAAAGAAGTTCTCTCTGTCTCATCTGAATAAGTCTTGATGTTTTTTTCCACCTCAGGGTTGATGTCAGTAATTAGACATGCTACCTCCAGTTCTGAAACTCAGGGCTGATACTTCTGACCCCTGCTTTGGTCTGAGATGGAGGAAGTGACCCAATCTACGGACTTTCCCAAAGAAGCACACTGACATCAGAGCAGCCTCTCTGGTCATCAGCACAGACTGGCTGCCCAGAGCAAGCTCTGATCTGCATTTCAGCCAGCTACACACAGACAGATGTGTCGCCTTTTACCTCGAAAGTAAAGGAACATCTCCATGCTGAAGGAACAAGAGTAAGGCCTTGCTCAGCAGGACCACGCAGCAGGAGCAGTGTTGCCCCAGCCTGCGCAGCACACAGCCCTGGAACCATGCCACGGCTCCCTGCCTTACCTCATAGCCCTGTATCCTTCCTTTGTGCTGATTCTCTCGAGGAGGAGCCCAAGAAATTTCAATGTCTGTGGCAGAAAGGCTTCTGGCGAGAACTGAGATCGGAGCTCTGGTTGGCTCTGGGTAGACGAGTTAAAAATAAAATCAGAGTTTTCAATTCTGTTTAATTAGTCAGTAACTTCAAGGGAATTTCATTATTGCATGTGAAAAGAGGCATGTGACAAAAACAAACTTTCCCTTTTCAAAACAAAGCTCTATCAGGCCTGTGCTAGACTGCACTTCCCCTCTGCAAGTGAAATAATAAATGTCATTACTAAGCTCAACCTAGGATACCATGTACAGTAATTAGGACAAGAGGGAACATTTTCTAATCAGTGGACATTAATTCATACTAAATCTCAGCTGAATTCCTTCCAGATTACATATTGCTTTTCCATTAATATCAAAAGATTTCATTATGATTAATGTTATTTTAATGACTATCAAAAGAATTAATCACGGTGTGCCATTTATTATAAATCAGAGCAAGGATTAGGTATCAAAGGATGTCGCTGCGGATGCTGAACCCTCTCTGATCCATGGATGACAACGGGCTCCTCACACTACCTTCCTCTGCTGAGTACACGACCGTCACGGGGCTGAAGGAGCCTTCCCCCTTGTTGTTGTACACCCCCACTTTCACTTCGTAGGGTGAGAAGGGCGGCAGGCTCTCATTGCGGAAGACGTATCTGGAGGCATCTGGGGAGGCCACGACGGTCTGCATCCAGCTGATGGTGCCAAAGGGGCGGAAGGCCACCACGTAGCCAAAGCCACCTCCGTTCTGCAGCTCCTCGGGCACGGTCTGTGGGCAGGCAAAGCATGGAGAGGTGGCAAGTTGAGTGACTGCATTTATTTTCCTGTTGCTTCTTGGTCCTTCCTAAGATGAGGGTTAGCAGCTGGAAGCCCAAAAGAGCCTATTGGTACCCAAAGTTTCAACGTATGACAAAATTCTGTAGCGATGGGCCACTGTCCTGTGACATACAGGCCTGTGTCCTGTATGTCAAGGGGTTACTTTTGGTGACTGTGTCACTCTGTAGTCCACGGCTCAAAAAACAAAATACCAGGCCATTAGAAAGATGCTCTCTGGATGTTTATGAGAATAAACTGACTGTTGTGTTGGAATACAAATTGTATTTTGTGCAAATTATGAGTCAAAGTCACGGCTGATGTTCTTGTGTTTTCGAAACATATTGGAGTATCTGTAGGAGATGCAGCGAAACTAATTAGTCCAATGGAGGAGGAAATTTAGCACATTGAGCTGCGTGGTAAGGAGAAAAACCCATTTATAGTTTTTTAATAACCTTAAAAATATCTCTGGTGATTCATTCTGCCAGCTTGGTCAGGAATAGTGCTAAGTGGAAGCGTTAGCATGTCTAGTGAAGTTCATTATTAGGAAAAATACGCCAGCTGCATCACATCATAACATGAAAATACGAGCAGACAAATGACTAAAGTTCTAGCCCTGGCTGCCTTAAGGAATATTAAACATTCTTCATCGCTGCATCTCCTCTTGCTGGCTTTCATTAGCAGCAGTGAAAGTCAGCATGAAGTGCATTGTGCTAACTCTTAACTGTTTGCTGTCACATAACACTGCACCAGGGTAAGGGCTGAGGCTCAGGAGTCACCCTCGGTTCACAGCACCATATTCATTTTCCTTTTGGTTTGGACTCCACTCACCTCCCATGTAATGACCAGCTCTGACTTGCTCCCCCCGCCTCCGCTGACATTGGCTGGGGTGACTTCAGGAACTGAAAAAAAAAAAAAAAAAAAAGAAAATATGATGCAGAACTGCAGATAGCACTGAAAATGCACATGGGGATGGAGAAACCAGAGGAGTGTGTTGAAACGAACCAGCTACAGGACTCTGCTGGCCTTCCTCTGCTGGGTATTGGAAACATTAGCAAATGACTAATTTGCTACTGCAAACAACACATTAAAAGTATGTCAATAATAGTATATGAAAAGTATGTCAATTAACTTGTGTATTCAGCCTCTAACTGTTTAGTTTAAACATTAATCTTCCATAAAAAGGGCTTTTAC
Organism: Perdix hodgsoniae; assembly: GCA_035772895.1. Classification (NCBI taxonomy): domain Eukaryota; kingdom Metazoa; phylum Chordata; class Aves; order Galliformes; family Phasianidae; genus Perdix; species Perdix hodgsoniae. The sequence goes on along the minus strand of JAPSGF010000029.1, from coordinate 6,367,815 downwards.
ATATTTTCCCATTTCACAGCCTGTTCCACTACAGCCTAACATGGAGCAGAGGAGGCACGTTTCCCACAGCAGGCACAGATCTCTGTACCACCACGCTGAGCCTACCACTGCCTGTGATCCTTTTTAGCCAGACCAAGTGACAGGGACAGTACCCAAGAGCATTACAGCTCTCAAGTCTTGTAACACATCCTCTATGAGCACTTAGGGGACAAGACTGAACTCAGAGCTACTTACGAGCTTCTTCAGTTCTTCTGTTCTCTGAAGGTCTGCTTGGCTCCCCTATCCCAATCAGGTTGGCAGCCACGACTCGAAACTCATACTCAACCCAAGGGTTGAGGCCCACCACTGTGGCTGTGAACGTCCTGCCATCGATCACCTCTGGAACTGGAGACAGACACAGGACAGGGGTGCAGACAAAAAGTATTAAAAAGGGCTAAGAAAAGCCCTGTTGGATACCCTTAGAATAAGGGATTAACACAGATGCAACATAAATGAGGACTGTCAAATATTTTCTCGTTTTTAATGTTTTATTAACTGCTAAAGTCAGGGCACTAAAACACTTTGCTTTCAGCCCAAATTCCTGCTATTAAAAAGTTTCTCTGGAATTGCCACTTTCTGAAAACAAGGTGTCAAGACAACAGGTTTACAAGTTATTCTGTTTCCCCTTTCAAACTGCACTATTCCCTCTGTTTAATGGTTACTGGAATGGAATTAACCTCTGGTGGAATGAGAAATTACATCATGGGATTTTTCCCACTATCAGGAAAATAATTCTACTTAAAGATAGGCCAGATGACACAGGCTGTCCCTGAGGGATGTCTTTATAGACCACAATTACTGCTGTATATCTCCAGCGTGGCAACAAAGGATAGGAATTCATTCTGTTTTCCCTTAAACATTCATGAGAAAAATGGATGAGTAACAGCACTGACTGGAACCTAAATCTTCGAGTTGCCAGACTTGAAACCAGTTAAGAAAAGCAGTGTCCTACAGCCAGTGAAACCACACTGAGAGCACCACTGTGGCTCAGCAGTTCCCAATGGGCTCCTTCTCCAGCAGCACAGCTCGGTGGGTCAGCACAGCCCTTACCTGTGCTCACAGCCTGCCAGCCCACCGAGAAGGGCGTCCGGGCCTGCACCACATACATGGTGATGGGGCTGTGGTTGTCTGCTCCGGGCCTCCAGGACAGCTGGGCTGTGGTGTCGGTGATCTCGTCGATCGTCACATCCTCAGGAGGGCCTGGGGGACCTGTTAGAAACATTGTAGGAGGGACTGCTTGAAGTTGGGTGCTGACTGTGGCCTTCCTGCCCTGCAGGATGCTTCTAGCAGAGAAATGACTCCCTTTTGAATCATGCTGCCATGTCCATCAGTAGTGGTGCCTCTCTCCAAAGTGCTGCTTCACAGTGACCTCACCTCTTCACTCTTCCACTTTGGTCTAAAACTATTCTCAAGTGATATTAAGACCAGAAAATGTTCAAATATCTAAAATACCCTGAAACTTCCAGTGCCCTGACATTATAATGAAACTTTCAGCAGGTACAGCCAGATGTAACTTCTAAGAAATTAAAATTCCATGTCATTTTGCTTGGCTGGGGGGGAAATCAATCACACAGTGCAGCCTTGTTCAACTCCTCCAGTCTTTCCACTCCAATGAAATTTCATTGCATACTTCACAATTTACTCCTCTTGCCTGGCCAATACTGACATAACCCATCTTCTTGTCTTGGAATAATGATGGTTACCCCCAACATTTCCAAATATACTGCTTAGCAGTGCGTGTGATGTCTGATTAATTCAGAGACATTTGTGCAGGTGCTATCTCAAGGTCAAGAGAGGGGAAATAGTCTCTGGAACCTTCATACAGTGACCGGAAGAGACAAGAAGGAAATAGCAGCTGCACCTTGACTCAACTAGATGAGATAACCAGTTTGGGACTGGATGATCTTTCAGCAGGAGTACAAATTCCCTAAATGCACGGCACTGCTGAAACCAGGCATGGGTTTATAACCGCCTTTCCCTAGGGCTGCATCAGCCCTAGGCATCTTATGGCTCCTGGTGCAGCCATAAGACCACTGGAGACGTCCCTGCTGCTGCTGCTTCGAGGGAAGGACAAGAGTGGCTTTTTGCTGTCACCGGCGGCCACTTTCCTGTGAGAATTTCATCTTCTTCCTCTTAGTTTGCAGAGCCAACACTAAGGAAATTACCTAACCGAGGTTCTCACAGCAGGCTGTTTTGAAATGTGTGTACAAAAAGAATAACCAAAACCGCGTGTTCTAACTGCTACACGATGTGGCCATAAACCTTGCGTTAGGAGATGAAAAGAGACATTCAGAGGAACCAAAGCAAAATGGGTGGCGCAGCTTTCCTAAAGAGAGAATTTCTCACTTCTTTTACATGTGCTCCTACTTGCATTGAGTTGCCTGAGATTTTTTGCTACATGGAAGACTTTGGAAACTATAATTCCACAGAATGGTTGAGGTTGGAATGGACCTCTGGATCCACGCAGTGCATCCCTTGCTCAAGCAGGGACAGCCAGAGCAGGGTGCTTATAAAGCTTATATTAAACTTTTGGGCGGGGAGGAAAAACTCAAAGTCAGGATGGAGAGAAACAGGGCAGGACTCAGCTTCATGCTTCCCAAAGCTCACAAGCAGGAAAAATTATAATATTTTTTTGTGAAGATTCAGACTCAGGTAAATTAATTTCATCTCCATTAAAGTCCTATTTGACATCATCTATGCACAGTAGCAAACAGAACCTGACAAATCAATGGAATTACCAAATCATGTTTATTCTAGAAAAGGAACAACTATACAGGTACGCAGTGAAGAAGCTGGAGATGATTTCTGCTGCTCAGTTCAACAAATAAATGTGCTCAGCTGGTGCAAGTTTAGCATTCAGGACATGAATGTGTACTAGTGTGTTTATCTGTGCTGTGCCTCGGTTGTACAAATACGTGCATATGAAAGCAGCTTTATATATGTTGCTTGAAAATGTACTGTGAACCACAGCTTGTACTTCAAGCTTTCTTAGATTAATTACAAGATGCTGGGATCCTAATGAATGTCTCTGAGCCCAGGAATTGTCTTAACCAGCGGCAGAAGATAAGAAAGAAAAGAAATTTTACAACAACAACAACAGTAACAAAATTCAAATACCTCTTACAATCAGGTCTGCAGCAGCAGATAGCTTGTCCACACTTGTTTGCACCATGCAGACGTATTTCCCAGCATGCTTCAGCTGGATGCTTCTGATCATCAAATCACCAGCTGAATCCTGCTGATAAAGTAGAGAAAAGTGGTTACAATTACTTTTTAATGAGCGCTAAACATCATTATCACATGAAGGACACTGTGACTAATGGATTTATTTTACACTGGCTGATGAAAACATTCGTAATGCAAGCCGTGGCCTATTAAAATTATGTGAGTCTGCCTTGAAGATAAGAGCGGGAGCACTTCTACAATTACGGCTTCTGCAAGGGGCAAGGGAGCCAGGTTTGGGTCTGTTAAGCAGTTTTCCCATTAAAACAATGTGACAGCCTTTGCAGGTTTGCCTCAGTTCTTCCTTCAACTCTCTGGATATCTAATTTATAGCCTCTTCGCCATTCAGATGTCTAAGTTGTGTCAACATCTATTTTGTAAGCGCAAACCAGCCCAAATTATGAGACATATGCAACAGCAGCCTTGTGTTATGGCCAGCATTTTGATTGCCTGGCATTTCTGTACTAAAGATCATGAGAACAGCACTCTCCTAGGAAATCTTGCATCACCTAACAGCGGTAATTTGTTTTCCAAACGCCAAATGCATGTCTGATTAACTGTTGAATAGAACTAATTACGTTTCTGTATGTATAGGAAGCTCTGAACTCTTTCTAAATTTTTCTCCAGACAAAAAGCATTCAATACATTAGAAATCTCAGGGTAACCTTGTGATTGTGGCTTTCAGACCAAAGAATATTAATACAGTTTGTAATTTTAGCTTTGCAGCCCAATCAAGCACAGTCACAGGGAAGAGCTGTCACCACTGATGTGCACCCTAGGCAGAAATCTTTACATGCATCTTTTAATGATTTTTTTTTTAAGGGATAACAGCGAAGCTTGTAAATTGTATTTCCTTTTATTTTCAGCATCAAATTTCACTCCTGACAAATGCAAAGACAGACTGCTTGTCTGCCTGGAACCTGGCACAACGTGGGACTTTGTAAACCATCCCGTGGGGTAACATGCAATGCTCCCTTCTCCTCTGTCCTCTAGCTCTGCTGAAAATGTATTACAGTTTTCTTCTTCTTTTGCTCCTTTTTCTCACACCTGACTGTTCCAGATATCAGGCTTCCATGAGTATGATACTTAAACCTCAAACAAACAATTCTCCAGACATTACAAAAGTCTGCAGTGTCAGTGGATACAGCCTGGGTTTCCCATAAACAAACAAGTAATAGAGCACCCAAAGACACCAACGCGCCATCGCCAGGAAATGCACACAGATAACGCTGAGAAGAAACATCCTCTCCAATGGTCAGCAACATCTCTAGCACAGTGAAGATCCTTTTCCGTGGAGTAAAAATACTTTAAGCATGTGATCACAGGAGAAAAATACGGTCACGTAAATGAGCCAACCATAGTTTCCGTATAAATACAAAGTTCTGTGCTGTTACATTTTGATTTTTTTTTTCTTTTTAACTTGTTACGGACTTCTTCCCAATGGGAAAAGTGAAATGGTAGTTTTTTTTGTAAGGAGAAAATGCATTGTAGGTCTTCTGACATACGGCTCACTGCAATGGTAAACCATCATTCATGCCATCAGAATCAGAGCACTTCATTAAGCAATTATAACAATCCTGCATCAACTGTAACAAAGCATGTACTGTCAATGCCTATTTTCTCAGTCTGTGAGACACAAGATAACGCCTCCTAGTATCAGCTTAGTCAAATACATTTGTCTTGTTGGCAGCCCTTCTGTGTGTGACCTGCAGTTATTTCTCTGACTGCTGATGCAAGAGGAACCCTTTGTGGAGATTGCTTTAGAATTGATACTTACCCCGCCAACTCTTTCAAAGTGATCCCCATCTTTTTCAAAGTCTATCAGATGCCCATTGAATGACCAGGTAAACATGATATCGAGTGAGTGATCATGAGACACCTGGCAAGGCAAGACGATGCTTTCTCCAACAGTGACATCCATGCTGAAGGGCGACACCATAACCCGTGTTGGATCTACAAATGAAGAAAATGGGAGGAAAAATATTAATCCTTTCTTGAAGTGAGATAGATGTGGAGCTGAATTCATATCTCCATGCAACCCAATCCAATCTCCATCCATCTCCACACATTATATTGCAACTATAGTGGTAACTACATGGACACCGGAGTTTGAAAAAGTCACAGTGCTTACTCTGGAACATTAAAAAAAAAAAAAAAAAAAAGAGGTAATATCTGAACTATTACATCTTTGATTTTATTCCAGCACCTTTTGCTTCTTAAAATCTACATGTTTTTCTCTTTGAGGAGAGTTTACACAAAGAATAACTATAAACAACAAGTGATATCAACTGAACCCTTCATAAGATGCAACCTGAAACTGTGCCCCAACAAACCAGCACAGGGGTTTGGGGTGAAATGTGGGCCCTGTGTCATGCCCAGCTGATGTGGGCAGTAAAAGGGTCAAACTGACTCCTCTTGTAGGATCTTGATGGTCATTACCAAGAAGTCACTGACCTGATGACCGGAAACAGAGCAAATAGTTTGGAGAGATGTAGCAGAAGAAAGGTGAGAATCAGACATTTTCTGAAACATGATATTGACAGAGGAAAGTCAAAAGACTGCAGGTATCTGTGATGTGGGAAGTTCTGTCTGTTATGTGCCAGCTCCATCCTGGGCTTTGGGACCAATCCCTTATTCACAGCTAGAGTTCACCACTGGTTTACTTGTCTGTATTTAACTTTGGTCATGCAGTGCAAACAAAACGGTGCCATAGAAAGATGAGTCACGACGCATTATGCAGACTTCAGCCTCTCATCTGAGCCCATGAATTCCCTCTGCCTCTAAAGTTAACATTTGTCTTTCATTTCTGTTGACAAAAATGCTGTAATTTTTTTCTACAAGGCCTCAGAGGAAATGAAAAGGAGAAAAAATATTGCTTAACAATGAGGCCAAAAGTCTGAAAATCTTATACAGACAGATATTTTTGCTTATTCCAAAAATCTATTCTGCACAGCTGTCATGGTAAAATAATATGGGCATTATTCATTCTCTAGTATATGAAATCAAAATCTTAACTACTTCACCCAGGGACTCCTGGACAATTGCTTAATTCTCTGCTAAAATAGAAAGGTTATTGCAAAAACACGTGCTGGGCAAAACTTTTCACTTCAAAAGTCGACAGAATTAGTGAAGAAAGATTTCACTGCCCACCCAAAGAGCCTTCAGATCAGTGTTTAAGATGTTTATGAAGGACATGATTCTGAGATGCAATGAGTGCCTCCTACATTGCTCCTACACGCACACTACAAAGCACCAAGCACACCGTGGTGCTCAACAAGCATCAGCAGTGAGGTTCTGCTGTGGACAGCCCTGTGGATCGCTCGCCAGAACTTTCTGCAAGAGGTGAGAAATCCACACTGCAGATCTGATTCTTCCTGCTGAAATACACAGAGTTTATAAAAACATAAAGAATGGAACACAGATGCTAATGACATATTTCCCAGAGCAGCTTAGCACAGCTCCTGTACAAGCTGTAGGGGATGCAAGTGCCCAGTGACTTTGAAAATTAGGCCCCCAGGTTTCAGTCCAATCATGTCAAGAAACATGGCAATCTTAGAATTGAGCATATCAGGTTAGAGGAGCAGCTGACAAGGCGTAATGACAAATGACCCCAGCCATACTTGGCATCCACAGGAGCCCCCTGCAGCACCCTCTGCAAACCACCCCAAAGGGAATGCTTACCAATCCCTTCTCAAGGACTGGAAAAGCTGAAAAACAAAACCACCTCCTCACCTTGGACCTGAGCAGAGCCGCAAATGGAAAACGTTATTCAGAAGCCAACTAGGTGGTTTTGTACCTTGGTGGTACGCAGCCAAGCAGTAACCAAAACATTAGGTTTGTATTCTCAAAATCTGTAACATCGAGCTCCTGTTAAATTACAGTGAGTGCTTTAATGATACCAACATCATGCTGTCTGCCAGTTGCTGTCTGAGGGGCTGTGGGCCCCTACCAAGGGAAGCAGCAGCCGTCACCTTCCACAGAACCATCCCAGCAAGGAGAAAAGAGAGCGCGACTGCTCTGAGCCAGAGACATGCTGTGACAGATTGTCCAGCATTACCACCGAGTTTCTGAAGAAGCAGCAAGTGAATGCTGAACGCCAAAGGGAGTGCTGCCAGGGGATGAAAAGCCCCTCACCACTAGGGTGCAGAATAACCTGGCTTTCAGCCTGGCTTGGCTGCGCTGTGCACCCCAGGCTCAGGGTGCAGCGTGCCCCCAGCAGGGCTCTGGCTCTAGGTGTCACTGACGGCTCAGGGAAGCAGGGCAGCTCCCTGATGCCTCCTTGCACATCAGCGCTTTCTCCAAGGCAGTTTCTGTGTTTACTGTGGTAAGAAACGTCGTATTCTTTCTACATACAATTTCCCTTGCCTGCCAACAAGCAGACACTCAGCAGAGTGAATCTGTGCCAGGACGGCTCTGCAGCACCCAAGCATGCAGGGATCATTGCAGCTCTCCTTACCCACGTGTGTCCTGAGTGGCAACTCGGTGTTACTGCTGCAGTGCAGTGAGAATTCACTGTATTTCTGACTCATTTAATGCATTTGGGGGTTTGAAACTACATGATCTTTAGGGTCCATTCCAATCCAACCCATTTTATGATTTGGCTTACAGCAGCAGAGATCTTCACGAAATTTTCTTGCTCGCTTTCAGTTTGGAAGAAGAAATGGAGCTGAGAAGCATTTCCCATCTGCAGTTGTTGTGCTCACATCCCTTGTGCCCTGCTAACAGGGAGCTACCATGGACACTCCGTGCGACATCTGGGGATGCTGTGCTGCATCCTCACTGCAGACCCGTGGGCTGTGTTGCACTGTGGGCTGGAGCAGCAGCTCCCCAGCCTGAAGGGAAGCCTTCTCATCCCGGTTTGCTATTGATTGGGTGTCCATTAGGAGGGATTACTTGTTTAGGATAAACAGCTTTGCACAGCTGTGCTTGCTTGTTGTAGCTCATGCGGTGCTGTGTTGTATCATATTGATCTGGAAGACATGACACAGTGGGACACCATCCACAGAGGCATGACACAAATGGCATAAAGCGAGGCAGAAGCTGACACTCACAGATAATGCTTACTTTTTGTTAAAAAAAAGCAAAAACAAAAAAAAAAAAAACAAAAAACAACCACCCAACAAATCATTCTAGACCAGGCAAATATCTCTGACTGACACAAGAAGACAAGGACAAAACAAGAAGTAGCCCCATGTGTGTGGTACTAAGCAGCAAGATTTCCATGGGATGAGGCGGTTTTCTACCTGCAGGAAAAGTGAACCTGTCTGCATTCTTCAGCTCTTGGCATCCAGTTGCCAAATATGCTCATTTCCAATGTGGCTGAGCTGTGGTGGCTGCGCTCAGCTCCGCGGGGATGGGATTCGGTGACATTAGTAACAGCAGCACTAATATTTCTCTCCCATTTGTGACTGAAACGTTTCTCCAAGAGCATGAAGTCCACAGCATCGCAGACCTGACAACTGGCGCAGCTTATGGGAGCTCTTAGTGCTCTGGGCATCATCAGACCCTGTGAAAAATGCTGAAGACAGGAAAACATGGCCCCAGACTAAAGAGAGTAATGACTGGTGAATAACTGAAAATGTAGTATGGCCACGTATTTAACAGGGATTAAGGAACGGAGGGGTGGAACATTTGACCTTTCCTGGAAGACTGAAGACTGCTTCAGCAACAGTGCAGTTTATCTGGGTGTTTACGATGTGCTAAAATTGCTTTCCTGAAAGAGGATCTTGGTCTTTCAACTCACGTGGCTTAAAACTCACCGTAGTAGAACTACAGCAGTGGGACTTCCATGCTGTTACTTTCAGATAGGTGCTTCAGCACGCCGCATGAGTCCTTTTAGGAATGCTCTTTGCTTTGGTGTGGGCAAGGTTTGTTTTAAGAGAAGAGTTTAAAGGTTGCTGTAACGTAATCTGCCCATCCATGTCCTTAAGCCTCACTTTTGCGATTGCCTTCTTGGCTTCATTCAGAGCTCAACTGCAGCTGAGGTCCAAATTATTAATGTATTTCTTAAACTGACGCTGAAAAAGAGCTTCCCACAGATTGAAAACTGTCTGAACTGATGCGAGTCTCCCTCCAAGGAATTAATGCCTCCCACCTTGCAGACAGAGACCCGGCAGTCAATCAGCGGATTGCATTTCTGCATACTCAAATACACATCCTTTGTGTGGCTGAATAATAAATGAAGGTTAATTTAAATCTGAAAACACATTAAGAATGGAATCGCATCAAAGGATACCGGGGAGGGATGTACCATTACAGCAAATTCAAAGACAAAATATATGAAAATATATCCACTCCACGGAGAGTACAAGGAGTGTTACTTAAATAACAAGAGGGCACAATACTTCATTTTAACCTCCATTTTAGCAGTGCAATGCAATCTTATCAAATCAAGATCTCTCCATACAATTGTAAGAAAGAAAATCATATCAAATGGGGTCTGGAAACGACAGTCAAATCTGTCACTCACAGAAATTCATCCTTGCTCTTTATGGCAGTGTGCAACAGTGCCTGATTACGCTACAAAACCCAAACATACCTTCTGTCTCTCTCTGCATTTCAGGCTCAAAAGAAAGCCACTTCGCTTCAGAGGTGCATTAAATGAAATTGGTATATTTGACAAACGATTGAACCATTTGTGACACACTTTATAGATAACCCAGGGAATCCAGGGTGTCACCTTTTGTGGGCTATTGATTGAAACTAGCTGATATCCATCTTTTCAAGTATGGAATAATCCACTGTCATTACAAAAATGATGGCCATCTTAGAGAGAAGGTTAATCAGATACAGGAGAAATCATACCTAATCTTTGATAAATTGCAAGTCACTGAAGGATCAATCACCATTCCCTTGTAACACAAGACACAGGTAATTGTGCAAACACAATGCTATGCTGTCTGTTGTGCAGCCCATATATGTGGGCTGTGGCCAGAAGCATTCTGCCCCTTGGAACAGCTTGACCTGCTGGGGCTGTTGATTTATGGGGCTTTTAAACACGATTTGAATGGTAATGACCACAAAAAAAATCTTCAAAAAGAAACAGAGCAGCAATAATATGAGAGGCAGGCATTCAAACTGAGAAATGATAAAGTGACTGACATGGTCTTTGCACTTTTGTGGTAGAGCAGGGTTCTAGATTTTTCCTATCTGAGCCCTATGTCAGTTATCTACACCATCCTGCTCAGGACCTTGTTGTAGATGTTAGGAATAAGCTGACAAGCAAGAATAAATCCCAAATTTAGAGTCATTAGGAGTTGATGCATCTTGATGCTGTCAAACCTACAGGATAGCATGAAAATCATCAGGTGGAATTTCAAGCTTCCCAGTGGATGATGCACAGCCTAACCATCCTTAATCCCATCCAAATCAAGTCTTGTATTTTTCAGAAATGTCTTGGGATAAGCAAGTCTTGGTGATTTATCAGGCAGCCCCAGGCACACTGAGCTTCCCAAGCACTTGGTGAGACCACAGCAAACCATCAGTCCCATTGGGAAGGAGGACCAGGTGGGGGTATCTACTGAGAGCTCTGAAAAAGGAAAGCTTTTCCTATTACTTTCATAGACTGGACAAATTAAAGAGTATTCTACTTTATCTCCTATATGTTTCACTTCTTTAAAACAAACATTTGCAGTAACTGCTGCATATATATTTATCCAAAGGTAGTAAAACTCCCATATGTGCTATAACACAGGTATCTATATAAGTACCATTTCATACAGAATGGAATCTGCACGAAGAGACGATACCTCTTTGTTCTCAAAATTAATACAATTAGTTCTCAGTAATATTCCCTTACTGTTATATTCCCACCAGAACTCATGGCTATGTGTCATTAGGAAAAATGACCACCTCAGTTTTCACCACTGAGCGTCTATCTCCTGCTGTTAGCACAACGGCTTCTTTTCTGGTTGGGCTGTTGTATCAATCCCATGAATGCCTTCAGCCAAAGTATTTATCTATAGCAGCATCTGCTCCTACTATTTTATAATTAGAATATAATTAGTAGAAGTTCTCGCAAGAAGCTCCCATAGAGAAATGACTCTACCACACAAAAGTAAAATCTGCAATTCCCAAGCCATTGGCAATCTACACTAAAAAAGAAATCTGGGCATTTCTCTAGTGCCTCAGCAAATGCCATCCTGACAACAAGACATAATTAAGAAGTTGTATTGCATTGGGAGAGACCAGATACAAACCATCTGCAGACAGGTAGGGCAATCAATTATGCAAAGACTTACTTGGAATTTCAGAAAAATCCTGTCAGGTCAGCTTAAAGGTCAACCTCAAATGAAAAAGCCAAATTTCTTAATAAACTGAGTGCTTGGAAAAAATACTGCTGTCACAGCAACATAGAGTTTTCTATTTAAAACCATTTTTAAATGATCTAATATGTATTCTTTTTTCAGATGGAAAATGGATGCCTCTAAGTTAACGATAATGCCGAATTCTTATCCAGCTTTTGCATACAAATTGCAGAAAAAACGTGTGGATAGTACCTTGTCAGAAAGTACCTGGCAAGTTTAAAACTAATTAGGAAAGCACAATAGCAATTATCCCAACTCAGACTCAAACCTCTGGAATTTACAAGTACCCAAAGAACTGAGTCAGCCGACGGGGAGAAGAAAAGCAAGCAAGGGAGTGATCTGAGCTCTATTTAGTGGCTATTCGCAGAGGGAGCATCTACAAAACTGCCGGCTTGTAAATCGCTCCTGCTAGGGGCAAGCACAGCATGTGAGCCATCCTATTAAATACTTGCTTGAAATTTTAGAGTCTGAATCACAACCAAATGTGAACAATTAAGCTTAACGGAATTACGCTGAATGGAGAATTAGATAAGCAAAAGAGAGGGAAAAGTACAGAGCGAGGAGCTCTGTGGGATGAAGGCCAGCAAGAGCACAGATCTTGGAGTGAAAGGGAATAAAATGAGCTCCGTCCTTTTCTTTCCTTGTCTGACCTTGGGCAAGTCATTAAAAGTCTCTGCAGCCTTATTTACCCAGCCTATCACATGGAAGTAAGGCATTCATTAGAAAGTGTTTTGTCTTCTTACACCGCTGTGCACAGTAGATATTCTTATTTAAGATAAACTTTTACTTGAAACCCTGTAGAGACCTCTCTGCTGCCAGGCAGGACCGAAACCCAAACACCTCTCTCCAAAAAGATCAACTTATAGTCTAACAGCCAACAAAGCAAACCTTCAAAGGCCATTTCCTGTGCCACAAAGACTTAATTTGCTTCCCGGTGAAGGTGAGGCTGTCTCTGTGCGCTTTGCTCCTTGCAAGGAAGTGCCTTGCATTCCCATGTCCCAATTAGTCGGTGACAAATTGAGAAGGCAAGCCCTTCTGAGCACCTTGCTCTTGTTTTGCTCTCTTGTTGGTGTGCAGATGTTACATAGGGGCAGGATCAAGGCAGGAGCATGTGTGGAATGAGAACAACAGCCTGCAAGATCATCCCATCATTATAGCTTGCTCAAAATTCTCAGCTACTATGCTGCTGAATAAATATTCAACACAGAGCATCGTTAAAGCATCCCTCACATTTCTCCCGTTAACATGGCATTTTATTTCTAATTAGCCACAAGTTTTTCCTATGCACGTTGCTTCAAAACAAGAGCCAAGGTCTAACTAGTGAAAAGGCATGTGGAGAGGGGCAGAAACAAGCAGCAGGTCAGCAGCAGCACCTCTCCTTCCAGCCTGGTTTCAGCAACGGATTAGCTCAGTCCTGTCTTTCTCAGCACACAGCTCTGCTGGGATGCCAGTCATGGTCTGCAATATTCCTCCCTGACATCCCCACCTGTTGCTTTCTGCTGCCTGAGATGTCATTCCTCTCCCATTCCACCATGCACTTTGTTATCAGGATGAATGGATTCAGACTTGAGTTGTTACAAAGCCTTCCTACTGACGCATGAAAGGAACTGAAATTTTCACCGGAGAAATACTGCTCACTCTCTAAATTCCAACAAAGATTAATATTTCAATATATTTGCAATGAAGCTAGAAGAAAACAGTACTGAAATCTACAACTTTGATCACTAGCTCTTTATAATCCAATCAAAAACTTCAAACACAACAAAAACAAAATTTGTATTTCAAGTAAGAGAGTTTGCACGAGAGAGAGAAGCAACCCAAGCCACAGCAAAAGAAGACGATGACAAAACTCCTTTGTCTTTCACAAGCAATCTGCTGTTGCACCATGAAGATTCACGTTCACACCATATTCCCAAACAACTGGTTTAATACTATGATACAGCACACCCAGGACTTAACCTCTTCTAGCAGTATCTGATGTCAAATCCTCTCTGCCACCATGACTCCAGGATTAAGACAAGGGTCTCTAGGCTCACATTAACTTTGATGCGATTGCTCATCATCTTACTTAAACTGCATTAGATGAGGTAAGAATCAGGTCCCGGGAGTCCCTAACACTGCAAACATCACCTCATCACCACTCAGCTGTGTAGTTACTCTTAGATCATTATGCCACTGTGCTCTTACTATCTGATATGCAACTTCGAGTACACCGGCACTCCATTCCCCTTCCAATCCAGCTAGGCTCAGGGAGAAAAAGTCAAAACTGTTCAAAGCCTCTGAAGTTTGGTTCTGCTAAGCTGCTTCCAAAAACACTTCTGAGAAAACACACACAAAGACTGATATTTCCCCGAGTACTGTCCCAGATTCTTTCCTTCAGCACTCACACATTTTCCTCCTACTACAGAAAATGTGCTCTCTAAACACTTCATCTGTATCTTTGAAGTTAAAAACATAGCCTTCAGGCCAGTCTGCTCTTAGTTACTATTTTCAAGGATATGAAGTTCTTAGGAGTAACAGAGTCATTACCACTGTTACTCTTTATTCCCCCGGAGTGATTCCTTCATCTCTCACCTGCAACGGGGACAGACAGTCATTTTCTCAACGCATGTAATACTGGCATCATTATCTTCCCCATCCCTCCCTGCATAGACTGAACTACTTGGGTGTGAAGAGAAGTGGCTCCAGGGGCACCTCCCTCATCTTGCACAACAGGACTGAATCACAGAATGGCCAGGCTTGGAAAGGACCTCAAGGATCATGAATTTCCAACCCCCTGCCACATGCAGGGCCTCCAAGCTCCATATTTAATACTAGACCAGGCTGCCCAAGGCCCCATCCAGGCTGGCCTTGAACACCTATAGGGAGAGGGCATCCACAACCTCTCTGGGCAGCTGTTCCAGCACCTCTGTGTGCTATAATGATCTCAAGCTTTCTCTGTTGTATCCTTTTCTGTTAGCGTACTCAAGATTTGTGGGATTTTCATGAAGCTCATCCCACTGCATGCTTTGGAAAAGGATAAATCCTATTCTCCCTTGGGATGATGATCAAACTCATTGTGCCAGTAGGCTGACAACACAAAGTCTTCCTGAATGAGCAACAAGAGGATGCATGGGTTTTTTGTCCCTTTGCAGTAAAATTGTCAGTTTGGGTTCTCTAAGAACAAAATAGCCTCACGGAGCTAGAAGCTCCAGGATCTTTTGTGGCCAGAAATTCCCAGCGAGTCCACTAACAAACACAGAGTTACAGGAACTGAGAACACGGCCCCTTACATCCAACCCCTGTTGGATCTCTATCACTGAGCAGACAGTGTGTGAAGCTCCTGCCTGATGCTCCCGCCTCGTTAACCAGAGCGCACGCTTCTGGCTCATCCCACAGACCTCAACTCTTCCTCCTGCTGCTAGTAGCTCTTGGAAATCTAAATTAATTCCCTGCAGCTACTGGCTAGGAAATGAGTGGAAAAAAGCTCAGTCAAATGTATTTGGCTTTTCTCATGAATTTGTAAGTGTCCCCAGTTGGACGGCCGTTTCCAGTTAATAAGCTCTGGGTAGTCTTCTTAAGTTATGCAACAAACTATTGGAAAAAATAATTTGTTGCTTACATTCTACATCCAATCACATACATAAGCACACACCATCTACTGCACTGCATTTTGATTAAAATACGTATCGGAAGTCTTTGATCTACGGTTTCATTTTATGCTGGATTTTCATTTGTATTCAAAAACCGAGAAATATTTTAACCTTTCTGAAATGCATCATGTTAAAATAAATTAAAGAAAGTTGATGAAAAGCATTAATTAACCTGCTTTTGTCTCATTAAGAGTCTGTGTTTAACCTATAGGTCATCTCCCTTTTCAGCTGATGTATGGATTTGATCTTCGATGATGAGCTAAACAACCCAATCTTCTATTGATGACTGTGTCAACTCCTGGACTTCTTTGCTTTTCTTTTCTGCGTGGGAGTGGACAAGAAATTTCCTAAAAAGAAAGCGCTGAGCTTTGTAAGGCATTATTCTAAGCCATTTGTTCCAGTTCCAGCTGTGCCTGAAGGTTGGCTGGAGGTTGCAGCACACAGAGCCAAGAGGGAAGGTGGTAGGGTGGGAAGCAGGGAGAGCAATCTGCTGCATTTACCCAGAGCACACGTTCCACACCGATTTCACAAGCAGAATTTGATAGTCAAAATACCTGGAACAGCTTCATAAGAGTCGATATGTTTGTATCCTTGCTTTTAAAAATATAACTCTAATAACGCCAGAGATAACTCCAAAACTGGCAGGAGAGATAGGCCAGAGATCTATGCTTTTTAATATCAAGCTCTTCACTACGATGACTTTTATCACATTAATGGCTAAATCACACTGACTGTAAAACAGCCAAAATGAAGCAATTAGTAAGGCTTCTGACAGCCACAGAAAGTGAAACACACAAGGTTTTCCATGAAAGCAGATGGATATCTTCAATATATTTCTTACTGTCTGCTTGTGGTAATATGTTCAATTAAACCGAGTCAGTGCTACAGAAGACCATTTGAATTGCCTGAAAAAATTAATTGTCTGCTGCAAATTTAATGAAGCTTAACAGTTATATTGTGTTTACAAGTTTTATTTGTTATGATCAGTAAGTGCTTACAAGAAAAAAACAACAACTTCATTCAGCTGGCCCTAAGTGCAAACCACTGGTATTTGACGGTTCATTTCATTCACACTATCTTTGCCATTTACTGTTTTGGGCCTGAGAAGATGACCTACTTTTTTTTTTTCCCCCTCTCTCCCAGATAAGAAACAGAGCTTGTGGCACTGTTCATTCATGAGTGCCTGAGTTAGGTCTCATTTGAAACACAAGATGAGCTCCTTGCTGCTGCAGGAGCCAATTTTGAATGGGCATCATGCAATAACGTTTGCTGTGCTTTTCAATTGTAAATGAACTTGTAAGTTGCCTGAAACAATAAAGTACCTGATTATAACCCTAAGTGAAGTACTTTAAAAGCTGCAAGGATCCTGAAGTAAGACAGCATCTACCAGCCACCAAACCCACCAGTTTCCACCTGGAGCTCTTCTACCCAATGCTCATTAATGACCTCCAGCAAACCATGCCCAAAGCCTCAGGGTGCCATGGTTGGGAAGAAGGGATGCACAGCTCTCTCATTTACAAGCACACCTTTCACGCAGTGCCCTGGGTCATAATTTTACTTAAACCTAATAAAAGACCCTTAATTATACCCTGGAAATAATTTGTTTCAGTAGAAATAGTCCAATTAGAGCAGAATATGTTACTTTGCAATTTTACAGCCGAAGATTATAGCTTTCACTGTCAACTGTTAAAATCAAGCATTTTCTGCTGGATGTGAGCTAGAAGTCAAGAAAGGCTTTCAAATTGAGGAATAAGCTTTATTTCATAAACATGAGAATGTACCAACATGCCCTTTTGAATGAATTTTTGCTTTCATATGTCTGCAGTTCTCTCTAATCTCTTTTATTTATTTTCCTTACAAAACTCTGATACAGAGATTATGGAGAAAAAACAGTTTTGTTTTTTTTTTTACTTTTTTCTCCCTAACATTTCTCAGAACAACATGTTAAGTCAGATAAGGAATATTCACATCTGGACCACATATAAAAACGGTGTGCAGCCATCACAAAAACAATAATTAAAAAAAAATTAACGCAACTTTTGACTATTTCAGAGTTCTTTGTCTTGTGCAGAAAATCTTGGCTTCGGTACCAGCTAAACCCACTATCAAGGTTCATTCCAAAAGCCCATAATATACGCACAGCTCTAAAGGGCTGCTCTGGGATTATTATTTTTAAACCTGCCTCTCTTTTATAAATTAAATATTTTGCCTTCAACACGAGGTGTCATATAATGAGTTTCTTTCTAAGCTCAAACAAGCCCTGGCTGCACTCTGGGAGGGCACTGGGCACTGAAGTAGAAAAGGGAGCATGAGAAACCCTACCTGATTGCACGTGTTAGCGCATATCAGCTGTCTCTATTATGAAGTAATTAAGCCACAAACAACTCAAAGAAACCCTGCATTATGCACCACCAACAATGTTCAAAACACAACTTATGAAATACGCCGCCACAGACAGATGGTCAGTCATTAGAAAGCAAAGTCTCTACACTGCAGCGTCTCTTTGGAGATAGAAACTAAACTCTTGCCAGTTCCCTATGGACAGCACAACATTCATAATCTCTGAAGATGAAAAAAAATAGTTCTTCCTTATCTATTAAAACAATCCAAAGCACTACCAAATGCACTTTAGCCCCTTGGCTGCAAGGCAAACTACTTTCCAAACCACAGAGATCAATACCCATCGAGTTATGTTGAAACCCAGCACTCACAGATGGCAAGGGGAGCCAGAAGACCTCAGCGTCCCAACAACACTTTGTGTAGAGCTCAAAGGCTGCACCCACACTGATGAGCACAGGGCTGCCTCTCAACTATGAGCCCAGCCTCTTCTACATTGGGTTTGAAGACAGTAACACTGAAGATTCTGAAAAGCCTTTTGATAACGGACCAAAGTTTACAGTGTTTAATAAATCTTTTCAATTTTAAATGCAATGCATCAATTTGATGCCCGTACAAAGGAATACGCTTGGAATGGAAAATATGCAATTTTATAGAAAATGTTGCCAATCCCCGTGCCGGACAAAGTCAAGACAATCAGACTATTCAAGTGTGAGGAAAAAAATAACCTACTGACATTATCTTTGTATTATTTTTCTGCTAAAATGATATGGACACCAGCTAACAAAAATTCTCTTGCTTTTACTGCTTTGAGTCCTCCCATAACAGTCAAAGCGAGACAAGCTAATGGCAGGAGGAAAATGTTAAAAGTACATCATAATGAAACAGGCAAATAATACTGTCGGAACTTGCCCTTGTCAGAGATGCAAGTGTACAACCAGAACTGTGCTTCACTACCAGAGCAGAAATTACAGACCCTGCCAAGCACTCACACAGTGGTTCTCTCTGCCTCCACGGGAGCTGGGACATCTCTGCAGGGGCAGCCCTTGGCCCCAGCACCTCCTTGTGCTTCATGAGTTTGTACTGCAGTGTCTTGAAACGAGCTCCCTATTTCAAAGCAGCTCTGAATTAGCCAATTTATGCAACGGCATTAAATACAAATCAACTCCTGTTGCACAGTTTATATGCTTTGTCATGTAATCTCCTGGTGCTGAGGAAGGCTGTAGTCCTGCTACGTGTTGGAAGAACTGAACACTTAGCCTCAAGTACAGTAAAAATGGAAAAGAAAGATGGAAAATTCATATTTATGAGTGCTACATATAAATACATGCCATGTTTTACATCGCTCTGAAGGCCATCTGTGGAATTCTCCTCCATCCCTACAAATTCAATCCTGCTTTTTAATTTAAAGGTCAAACCCGACACGTAGATTTGCAAGATTTGAGGTCTCGGAGGCCAGAAGAGTTCTCACCGAGAGCAAACCAATGGAAGAAACCCAAAACACAAGCTCACGGGTTCGGGAAGCCACTGAGGCTCAGCAGCTCTGACAACAGCATGTTAATACACAGCCCTATGGGCACCCATCAGAATTTCATATTTTGTAAGCTGTCTAGTCATGCAGAATATGAATATTTATTCATCCCTCTCTGGTTGTTTGCCAGACATTTATTTTAAGCTCCTTGGTTCTGGGGTAACAGACATTCTCCTCCTCCCATCCTTGCCCACACTGTCTGTGACACTGTTGGCATCTCTTGCTGAGAGAGGAAAAAAACTAAGAAAAAAGAAGAGAGATACACTGCAATGTTAATGGGAGAACAGAGGGAAGCTGGAAAAAATGCCTTTCGACCTTCACAGTGTTTTACTCAATGACATAAGATGAGTTAGGAGAGAATATAAGCATATCTTAAGGTCAAAAAACTCATCAGCTGATAAATTAGTCTTTTTTACGCCACAAAACAGAGTTAAAGTAAGATATTCAGTCATATTTCTGTCAAACCTTGCCCATGTTTTACTTAGGGCAGGGAAACTCAAGCATTTCAGTATAAAATAAGAGTATTTTACACAGTTCATTTGGAGTTCAGAATAGTTTCTGCTCTTTTATACTTTTTATGGGATAGACTTTGAAATTGCATTTCTCTGTCTGCTGCTAATATCCACATCCTGGGCTTAAAAGAGTGTATTCTCTGCTTCATGCACACGTGTCACTTCCATTAATGCTAATGGAACCAAGTGATAACAGAGCACTGAGGGAGAAAAAAACACTTGCTAATCCTCTGTAACCCCACCACGAAGCACAGCGATGTGCGAACCATGCAAACACAAAGATCCCAAGTTACCAAGAACTCAAGTTACTGCCAGCCCCTCGGTACTGCTAATGAGGAAGGTAAGGTGTGGATGACAGAAGCATGACTCAGAGCAGTGGGCAAACACGGTCCTGTTCTCAGCTATTGGATTTCAGGGTGCCCAATGCCATCGGCCAGCTATAGAGGAGCTGCAGAGCCAAGCGTGGGTGCACAGGCATCTGGATGCATGTAGGTGCAGGCACAGTGGGACCCTCCTGCCTCTCTGTGCTCACCCCTCTGCTCCCAGCTTTGCTTTGGGGGAAGCAATTGATGACCGACCCTTTGGTAACAGACACAGGATTCTGTATGTCTGTATGCCCATTGTCTCTGAGCACTGTTCTCGTGGCTGTTTGCTACAGGTTCCTCCTCAGGACAACACAAAACAAGAAAAGGCAGCATCAGCTCATATGGAAATGAGATCTGATTTTTACTCTGCTCTACTTTTCTTTGCAGGGACAGATGTGGGCATGGCTAAGTGCCATGCAAGCTCTTCCGAACCTCCCTGACTGCAAAGACGTAACCACGCAGCTAACAGAGAGGCAAACCTTCTGCCCTGGGATGACAGCTGCTGCTGTACTGCTGGCACCTGCAGTTCACAATCACAACGGGGCTTCACCAGCTTTATCAGCACTTGCCTGACATTACTTGCTCTGGCTGTAAGAAACACGGATTAAAACTTGCACTGAAACATTTTAAAGTATTCCCTATCCACCACAGGAATAATTGATGGGGAGACCCTCTAACGAAATGCTATCCATCAGTGCCACAACATGGGAGAATGAAAACTGACAGCATCAGAGCTCTGTGATTGATTTATTGCTTTGCAATCAGTCTTTCCTGATGTGCTATCCAAGACAGGTTTTCCCCCAAATAAGGAGAAGAGTTATTATAAGTATAATAATCTATACACTCACTGCCTATAGTAATTCCTCAGATACAGGACTACTCATAAGCAGAGGACAAATGAATTTAAAACATTTATCAGCATCACACTGTTTAACAGATCATTGCTTTAAATGTCTTTGTGAAACCTTACAAGTCCTGCCTTTAAAAAAATAACAGATGCAAAAATTCTGAGTACACCCCAACAAACACCTGGAACTCCTGAGCTGCACAACTGCATCCCTGTATGACACGTGAGGCTGTATGCAGCCAGACAGCCCAGCTGCTGAAGGACCTGTGGCTCCCACAGGCCCACGTGTGCCAGCAGCAAAGGAGCAGGCTGTGCCCAGCACTGGGCAGTGCTCACCAGAGAACATCACCGTTACCTTTCACAACCAAGCTGCCGGTGCTGCTCGCTGTCCCGAAGTGGTTGGTGGCCACACAGGTGTAGCTCCCTGTGTCTGACTTGGTGACGTTGACGATTCGGAGGCTGCCGTCGTCCAAAACGGTGATTCTGGAGAGACAAGTGGGCACAGAACACACGTTATGTTACGTACCTACGTTACACTCACATACTGCTCTTCCCAGTCTGCATTCATTATTAACAGCTTGAACAGCAGACAGTCCGCTGTCCGCCGCAGAGTGAGCTAAGCTGGCAGAAACCTCTGAGGACACAATTCATAAATACTGAATGCATCATTTACATCAGTTTTCGGTGTCTTTACTTGAAGGCAATTCTAATTTACACACAGCTCGTGTAGGTTTTACATGAGACTGTGCTTTGGTGCTCGGCGCTCCCCAGGACAACCCTGCAACACGCACTGTGTGGGCTGCAGCCGGAGGTGCACAAACCTGAGGGCTTTTCAATGAGGGTCCCAGTTCCCTCTCCACAAATCTGTACTCCTTGCCACCAGAACGCTCTTACGAGCAACACGACCCACCTCCTGGATGGTGGGAGGCAGGTGGGGATGGAGGATAACTCCTGACCCCTTCTCTCGCCAGCTTAGCACCACACCAGGGATGCTTCTGTGCGTTCCTTTGTTCTCACAATTAGCGCTGTCTTTTATCCCGTTTTCTTGTGCTCTGCTTCAAGTCAATGAAAGCAGAAAGCCTGATCTCCTGTAAATCCCATTCAACGTGAATGCCTTGAGCCCCGAGGAAGCGAGAACAGCGCTGTGTGGTCCCGCTGGGCTCAGGATGGCTCCATTATCAGAAGTGCCTTTGGCCAACGTTACATTAAATCTGCGATTTGAAATGTGCAAAGAATATTCTTTACCCAGGAGCTCTTGGGGAGCACAGCTGATGCCACACCAGTGCAGCAGGATCTGCCGCTGTGGAAGCAGCACAGGGGACAGCTACAGAACACCGTGCTGCTCAACCACTGTAATACCCACCATTACCACCACTGTGCACATCATTAATCGCTGTAACATCAACTCAGCTCATTCTGGTGACAGCAGCGGTACGCTGGGGGCTGCCACCATATCACTGCAAATGTACCCCAGTGGACGAAAACAACACGTTTTTCTCTCAGTTTCCAAGGATTCCTTACCTCCAGGACCATGAGATAGCCAGCTGCTGCAACCATAAGGCAAACGGGCACCGACACACACAGCATGCACCACTGCTTTCTGCTCCTGCCCTGGATGAGCAGTGTGTCACACCTGCAGGCAGCCACGTCGTTCCATCACCTCTTGCATTCCCAGTTAGAAAGCCTCTTTTTACCACTTAGCACATAATTTCTGCCTGCTGTTTCTATGAGCAGCACCGACTTCATCTCTTTATTACTCAAAGCACTTCAGCGATCCCTCTATTACATTTTGGTCATTTTCTTTTTAATTAGTACTTTCTTACCTCAGTGTACAGCGCCACAGAAAATACAATTATTTGAAGACACCCAAAAATGATCTTCAGAACTGCAGGGAAACCTTCCCTCCAGCCTAATATTGTCTCTCTTAGCAGAACACGTGGCCGTCAGCTCAGTGTCATGTCTTGGAGCACGGTCTCTTTTCTGCCCTTCAGCCACTTTCAGACCTGCACTGAAAATCTCATATTAATTCCCACCTTCTCCTGCTCAATTATTTCCTAATTTAACTAATTTGAAAGAAAATGAAGAAGCCTTCCTGCATCCTTAATGCCAATCAAGCTCTGAGCAACTAGATTGAGAAATTAGGATGAAAGGAATCTAGCAGACAATGGCTGCAGGCATCACAGAAATACTCAAGATGCTCTGGCCAGGTGAGGAGCTGTGCAGAAGCTGGGCAGCACTTAGCAGCAGACCCCACAAGTTGTAACCCTCACGTGCTGCCATGGGGTGACACTGGGCAACTTTGGTATTGAGAAACAGCAGAAAGGAACCATGGGTGACTTCAGCTGTCCGCCACACCACTTGGAAGCGTCTATTTGGTGCTCTGTGTTCCTTTTTGGCCTGGTCCAGATCCAACTCTCAGAGACCTGTCAGCTCACAGGGTGGATGCCAGCCCAAAGTACACCCATCCCCACCAGCACAGGAACAAAGCAGGCTCCTGCAGTCCGCAGCCAGCACAGTGAGTGGGGACTCCAGGGACACAGCTTCATGTAGGGCAGTGATAGAGTCAGAGAGTCACAGAAACACAGAATCACCAAAGTTAGAAAAGACCTCAAAGGTCCTCCAGTCCGACCATCCATACAACACCAACAGCTCCCACTAAACCACAGCCCTCAGTACAACATCAGAACGCGTTTTGAACACCTCCAGAGATGGGACTCCAACACTTCACTGGGCAGCCCATTCCAGCACCTGAGCAGTCGGTGCCTCCTGTCACACCACACTCTCTTGGTGAGTACAACCAGATCTGCTTTAAAAAATATGATAGCTTGTATCTTTACAACAATGGTACAGAGTGAGGGAGAGGAGGACAGTGCAGGATGCTCCCAAACCTCCATCCTGGCCTCTCCCTGACCTGCTTTAGCAGCAGCACAACAGCAGACCAGCTGGCAGAAACCAGGGGCAGGGGTTATATTTCACACGTCAATAACAGTGATATTAATAGAAGTTTCTCAACTGGCTTATAGGTCTCCAAATTGTTGCAGTCAGTAGCATTCACTATTGTAATTTATTTTTGCAGGAGTCCAGTGACATGTATTTGCTTCTGTAGCAGTTGCTCCAGCTCAATAATTGGAAGAGAGTAGTATATAGCTACTTGTCTCTTATCTTCACCACTGTGTTGGCACAAATCAATGCACGTATTACATTAAATGTGCACTGGAGCACAGAACTTGCCATGCTGGCCTCTAGTGCAGGAACCTGGGCAGCAGTAGCACCAGCAGCTCCCAAGGAATTACTTACTGCTGTTATCAATTTCAGGTCTTCGGAAACAACACAGTGCCTTTCTGAAGGCTGAAGGTGCCCTTGGTGGGCATTAAAATTCAAATCAATATAAAGGACAGAAACAAGCTCAGCAAGATGCTCCAGCCCAAGAAGGACCACACTGTGATGGCCTTGCCCTGCCAGCCTGTGCACTTGCTCCCTCAACATTCTGCCATCTCAAAAAATCCGTACTGCAGACTGCATTTCCCTACAGTTGAGATTTTATTTTTATTTATTTTTATCCACATGGCTGAAAACCGTTTATACAGGATCATCTCCTCCATGGGGAATTTTAACTGTACCTGTGGATAAAACTAGCTTTAATTTCAAATTTTAATACCTTTTCTATCTCTATCTTTCTGCTGCTACTTGTTTCCCAATAAGTGCATATTTACATTCCCACTATTAAATAGCTGTAGTTAATGTGGACTGGATGGTTTTAAGGACGATATCTGGATGTCCCCCATAAACTCTGGCACATCACGGGGAGACTGTGCTGTTTCCTTCCACCTCTAAGCAGAAAGCCACAGCTGGTTAGGTTTATCCTCTGATAGCACAAGACCGCAAAGCTGGGACTTGCACTGAGTTCTCCAAAGCCATTCCCCAGTGGATCTCCACACACAATGAATTCTGGTCTGATAACTAATTGATTCCCTGCACGCTCCTGCCAATGACCAGCATCAAGAATGACAAATAATTGTGCAAGTTAACTGTTGGCTTTTTTTTTTTTTTTAAACAAATCAGATCATTAAAATCCTACTGTGAGTCACTGGCTAGGAGGCCTTATGGTTATGTGACTCTTTTTGCTGAAGGTACTTTCCTACATGGAGTGTTTTGTCCCTTAATTTTAATCCAACATGCTGCAAGCCAGTGAGTAATTATTTTAACACTCTGGAATTTGTTACAGTTTGTTGAGAAAGTAGGAATGACTGTCTCTGATTTTGCTACTTCACAATTCCTTTGCAGACGTATCTTCATCAAGAGGGAGGAAAGGCTCATTTCAGGCTCTTGAAAGTTCTCAAACTGCTAATTGGCTTGAAAGCAAACATCCCTTGATCAACCACTTCTAGCAGTTTGGTTGAACAAGTCCTTCTAAGACACAAAGCTCAAATTAAATGAAGCACTACACTGCACACTCTCTTTCTTCTTATCTGAAATATATCCTCAAAATGTTTTTAGCCTAGTAAGATGGCTAGGAAGACTTAAAATAAAGCACATTTCCCATAGACACACATTACTGCAGAATAAAGTGTTGCCTGCTGAGTATGCACCTCTCTGAACCACTCCAAACCAAAAGGAGCTATTGACTTGCTATACAGTGCTCTGGGTTCCCTGCCACTGCTACCCACAGCAGCAGTAAGAGGAACTAATAACACAGATCTGTTCTTGTACAGATTGGTGCCACTGATAACTGGCACTCAGTCACTGCTACTAGCACAGAATAAACAAAAAGAAAATAATCAAGTTGGAAAAATAATGGTATAACACATTTTAGCACTCTCATATAACAAGGAGTCACCTATTTTGAACATAGCATTTGTAAGAAAGAATCTGTGGACTGGTGTTGTCAACTGGAGATTTCAGATCCACGGAGAACAGAGTCTGATCTGAAATCAGGAGATGAAAGGACTGCTTGTTTTCTAAAAATGAAGGTTTGGCCCTTCCCCAGGAAGAACTGATCTTGTCTTTTGTTTTTTTAATACTCTTCTGGGGACAAAGGACCTTTAAAAATGCTGAAAACATTCCTGCCTAGCCTTCCTTGTCTTGTTTGCACCATCACAGCAGCAAATGGAAAAACCTGCAAGCTGAGCACTTTACATTACTCTAAAAAAGGCTTCTGCAGAATGGGCAGGCACACAGTTTTCGGATCAGTTTCTTGCCCATGCCCCGTGCTAGCTCTGCAGGAATGGAAGTGTCTCATGCCATTTGTCAGGTTGCTTGGTGTGAGCCCTGAAAACTACAAGACAGAGGTAAATGCATCTTTCTGGACAAAAAATACCTAACCATGGTGCAGAGAGGTGCTGTGCTCAGGCATCCACCCAAGGTCATGTGGAAAGGATAGTTCTGGGATCATGGGCACATCTGCACAAAGCTCCTCCTGGATCAACACACTGCTACCGACTTGCCCAGTATTTCCAACTGGAGGAGGCCAGGCAGACCTGGAGCAGTACAAAGAGAAGCATCAGTGCACAATCACTTGATCTGCTCTCCCCTATTTTCCAGCAGTGACACCTCTGCCATACTGGTTCAGTGACCCATCAGCCACCTCCAGCCTGAACCGAGCCCAGTAGATCCAATTCATGGAGCTCACCGCAGCACTTCTCACTGCTGGGCAGAATTCCCAGGAGCAGAAAGATATTTCTCAGTGAGTAATGTGCGTTTAGTGATAACACGTCCCAGTGAGATCAGTAAGAGTTTTATCACTGACTTGGTAAAAACAAGATCAAGCCTTTGTTTGGAATACGAATAATGTGTGAAAACTGCAGAACTCCCTGAGCACATAATAAAACAGCTCATCAGTAATTACCTCCAGCCTAGCTCCAAGGAAATCCGACCTCTGGCTGCCTGACTGCATCCCTTGCCTCTACACCAACATGCCTATGAACTGCTGCTCAGGTCAGCCCTGCGCTGCGATAGAGCACTCGCTTAAAAACCTCAGCCCTACTGCCTTTACTGTAACACCTTCCCTGTGTGGGTCCAGAAACCAAAGCGACCAGCACTGCAGAGCCAGGGATGAATAACCCCCGTTCATGCCTGGCCAGCACCAGGTGTGAGCCTCGGCAGGGTAAGCGGTGTGCTCGGGGGCTAACCTCCTCACAATGAATTATTTACTCGCTCACAGAGTCCCTGCATCACCGACACAAGATTTGCACCAGACAGATGATGCCGCAGGTATCCCTCAATAGATTCTTGTCAGCATGCCCTCTATTTTTCTCTTCAGCAGGTGGAAATGTGGAATATGAATGGACGACAGAGGCAGTGCATACAGCAGGCTGTCTGACAGCGGTGGTTCTCCTCCCAGGGGACAGGGCAGCAGAACTGCTGGACTGCAGCATACAGATAAATTCTTTCTTGGGAGAAAAGTACTCGTAAGTGACTTTTTTAAATTTTTTTATTTTTTAATCTCACATGGTTTTATTTGCTCTGCTGAAATGAAGCAAGGTATGTTGCTTCTTATCTGATCACTTCAGCATTTTAATTTATGAAATACAAGCATAACTACACTTGCTTTCACTGTTGATTAAACACAGACATCCGAAATATTTCATGCTTCACCAAGTGAATATTTTTAATTTTTTTCCCCCCAGGAAACAATGCTTAGGATGTCCTATCCTTTTTCTATTACAGGGAGAAAAGATGTCTTAGAGCAAGCATTTAAATGAATGTCAGCTGGAAGAAATACACACAGAGTGCAATTTGAGATAAAACTACCATTGATTCCTTCATGTACAGCCTTTGTGGCAGTAGTTGACGTGACTATTGAAAAGGGACTGTGGTGCCAGAGTTCTTCTAAGAGATAATCCGTCTTCTGAGAGAAGATTTAGGTTAAAGGCACCTGTGAGAAACAGTGCATTTCAGCCTACATGATGAATGGCTCATTGTCCTTCCTCTGAGCTGGGGCTGGAAGCAGAGGAGGAGGGGAAAGGCACGAGACAGCCTGGCCTTGATTCTCAGCAACATGTTTGCTCAGCCATTACCTGCTGTTCATAGGCAGGAACATGGAGAGCAACTTTTAGCCTAACAGCAACTTTGTTCCATGCCAAAACTCTACTGCAAATGTAAATGATTCCAGGCAATTGCATTTTTTATCTAATTATTTCTGTTTCTGTTGCATGCCTTTGTAGCAGTTTACCTTCTTAATAATACTTCCCATGCAATGAAGCAGTGACTAGGATTTTTAAAATGATCTCATAATGGCACTATTACCCATTAGGCTATTTCAGAAAACATGGAAAGATTTAGAAATCCTCCCAGGCCTGGATGTACATCCTGGCTGCCAAGGAGGATTTACTGCTCCCAGCCCTCCCTGAGCCAAGGCACCACTCACCACCACCTGCCCATCACCATGAAGGATGGGCTGCGTCGCTCCTCTGCTAATAACAGCTCCACAGCTGCCCTCGTGAGTGTGACTACAGCCTTTGTGCTGTGTAAACAAATAACAGTAAGGTTAGATCTGTCTGCTGTGTAACATTAATCCCCATTAAAGTAGGCACAGAGGTCAATGAGGTCACCACAGATGTCCATTCAAACCTGTAGTGGCCTCTGGCATGCACAGGGCGAGAGGACAGGAGGAGAGCCCTGACCCTGATCCTGTATCTTCAGGCCACTCAAGATGCACCACCATGCGTCCACAACACCATCTCCCAAGGCTGGGCTTCACCTAGGAAAGCACATGAGAGCAGCCCTAACTCTGGATGCTTCTGCATGACTGGGAATTGGTGTGAAATGGACAGAATGTTTGTGGGAATGGCATCACAGGGGCTTTTATTTGACCATCCATCTAAACCCATAAATGGTACTGACTGCCACACGATGCAGGCAGCCTTGTAATGCTATGCAACTTCTTGTCCTGGACCTGTTAAGTTTTGATTTACATTACCACCAACATCTGCTGTGGTACTTATTTGTCTATAACTACTTGTCTTTTCATGGTTCACAGAAAAGTCTGAACTAATTTGGAGCCTCAGTCAAAGCCCATTTAATTTAGTACATGTCTTTCTCTTGGTGAAAGCAGGCATTAGATAAGGCCTTACTTATCCATGACAACTGGCAGCTCTCTTAACAGCAAACTCACTATAATTAATTTTCAGGTAAGGACTGTATTTGCTCAGAATAAGCCAAGGTAAAAACCTGTTCCATTTAGTTCTATAGAAAAGTTCCCAGCAGCTTTCCTGCAAATGCATTTTACGTGGAACTACAGAAGCTGAGGATGAAGTGTTTGATCTGAGGCAGTGCGTGGCCCAA
The DNA here is from genome assembly GCA_035772895.1 of Perdix hodgsoniae. Classification (NCBI taxonomy): domain Eukaryota; kingdom Metazoa; phylum Chordata; class Aves; order Galliformes; family Phasianidae; genus Perdix; species Perdix hodgsoniae. Next base: position 6,338,741 of record JAPSGF010000029.1, on the reverse strand, counting down.
CATGGGATGGCCAAGGCCTTCGTCCTGAGTGCTCTTGATCCCTAAGACAGGATGCACCACAAACTCATTGAGCTCAGTGTAAACCAGTCACCAAGTCATCCTAACACTCAGCAATCCGAAGTTCTTCCTGCAATTTTCTTTCTCAACAAACTGTTTATCCGCAATGACGGAGCAGTCCAGATAAATAATACAGTACTCAGAACACATTAATGACTACCAACACAAAAACTGTGCTTTGTCATCACCCTCCTTCTTGCCTGGAAATTTTTAGGACAAGTCTGGAAATGATGAAATCCTATTCTGAAGGAGTGAATAGGAAAGAAAGGAGCATTTACAGCTATTAGAGACTTCATGTAAATTGTTTAGAGAAGCCTAGGGTCATAATTCAGATATAAAAGTATCCTTGGGTTATCCAAGAACAGTTCTCTACAAAATGTCTTTCTTAAGGGATGATGATAACAGGAAGAAACAAATGAAAACCAAACACAAACACGGCTAAGGACCCTGAAGCAAAAGAGCAGGCTGTCATGAATTTCAAAGAATAGAAACCTTTTGTCTTTCTGCTCTTTTTTCATTGTACACAAAATTAAAGTAAATACAGTAAGAGCAAACGTGTCATGAAAATAAATATTTGAGGAAGCAGATCTGAGCAAAGCAAAGCAAAGCTCATTTTTACAGCTTTCATTCCTCAGACATGAGGCAATAATTTGAGCTGTATGGGAAGGCTGCAAGTCTGGAGGGTCCAATGGTGCAGAGCGCCAGTTTCCCATTGATTTGGTGAGAAATGAAGACCAATCCCCACGGGAATCCCCTTTTAGCGCAGCCCTTTAGCCTCACAGTTTATTTCTGCAGACTAAGCTGGCCATTTGTCACAAAACATGAGAGCAGCACCAGCAAGAAGGGGTTTTGGTGCTCAGCACGTGCCCAGTGCAACACTTAGCACAGAGCAGACTCTCCTCTTCCAGAAGCAGCTTGTTGCTGGCTTGGGTAGAGGGGCAAAGCACTCTTGCAAACCACCCTGTGGAAGGCTAAAACATCTGCACACAACTGTCTGTCCAGACACACAGCTCCTCACTAAGAAATGTCGTGCCCAGCATCAAGGGAAACCTTGCATAAGGAAGCAGCAGGTGCTTCAGAGCTGCTACTCAATTCAGCTTACCTAACACTCAGTGAAACATTTGCTGTGCTTATCCTTCCACAGCAGCAATTAGAGCCCAGAGGCACAGAGATTGAGCAGTTTCTCCCAGCCAACAGGGAGAGATAGCAGCAGGCTGAAAGCTCTGCCTCCATCATCCTCACCAACAGCTCCCTCCCAGTGAGGACAAGCCATCACCCTCTACCTACAGCAAAGGCTCCAGAGTTCTGGCAAACAGAACCATTAACTCAACCGAAGCTCAGAAAAATAATTCTCTTATGAGAAAAAAAAAATCTGCACAAGATTTTCCGTGCATCAGCTGCTGACACAAACCATTTCTGGAAGCATTCATGAGATTAGAGCAGAAGCAGTAAATGCGCTCTCAGCTTATTCGCTCCAGCTGATACCATCTGAATGGATGCCCAAAGGCACAGTCTTTCAAAGATAACACGTCTTTTCCTCTCGTTTCAACAAAAAATGCCCACAGTACAAAGATAAATTACTGACTCCGCTTGTAATTGGCATTAACGTAGACTTGCAAGATCCAAGGATGTATTTATGTCACTTAAAAATGATGTTTAAATAATCATCAAAAACATCACCAAGTCTAGTAGGATGCCTAAAAAGTTGATTAGAAATATCTCACTTCCCCCAGCAGACATATAATTATTTCCTTGGATTTTAAGCACGTATTTCTTAAAATATAGCCTTAACTGTAAGATTATTATCTTCTTACCACTAATTCTGAAAATGTCCAAGAGAAGAAATATTTTAAAATATTTCTCACTTCCAAGCGCTCTGTGCTCCGCAAGACTTGGGAAGGGCTGGTGGGTGCCTCTGTCACTTCTCCTGCAACCCCCCTGCAAGCAAGGCTCTGCTACTAAAATATGGGAACGTAAGGCAAAAGCCTGCTGACTTCTCCAGACACAGCGGGTCCCACCAATGCCATGAGGTTGGCCGCACTGTGGTCACCGTGTGGTGACACTGCTGTCCTACACAGCATCCCCAGTGAAAGCAGTCTGCTGGGAGAACAGCAACAGCTTCTGGTGCTGCAGAGCAAATAAATATGCTTGTTTTAGGGATCAGCCTAATTGGGGTTATGTCTTTAGACATAAGAAATAAAATGGCATTAAATTGTGGTCTAGAAACAACACTTCTCAGATAACACTTTGCTTGAAACATCTGCACAAGAGCAGAGGGGAAAAGGCAAGGCAACAAAAGGGACTGGCATGGCCAACTTCTGATCAGCATTGAAGTTAAACTATTGGAAGGTTGGCAGCGTGAGTCTGAGGGCTTCCTTAGGCCCTCTGACCACCAAATCAAATGGTTTCCTGGTTCATCTTAATTCTCTTCTTGAAGAAAATTGGTTAATGCAAGTTGTCTCAGGCTCTGCAATGAAGTAAAGCCATCTTCTGCCATTGTCTTTGAAAAGTAAGATGAATGCTGCTCCGTCGACTCAAACTTCAAAAAGCTATTTGCAGAATGTCATTTTTCATTGCGCCTAGGCAGGATGTAATGAAAAACCGACACGTTATTGATGGTTTGGTTACCTGTCTGCCTTAAAGAAATTGCACAGGTGCTGTATTTAGAAAAAAAAAAAAAAGACAGTCAACACAATTAATGCAAAACAATGATAGGAAGCATCCTTTGAGGTTTTATGTTCTGCTGAAGTGTCATCAGACTGCACACCCAAAAGCCACGGCTGGCAATTTGTCTCTCGAGTAATCAGGATAAAAATAACACCATGGTTTGCACCCTGGCACCAGACGGGAAAAGATATGCCCTCTGTCCTACTGCCATTTTCTTTCTGGCTGTTTAAAGCAATTAGCTACTAATTAGGAAGTCTGAAGCAACAAAGAAAAAACAGGAATACAATTTTCCAAATTCAAGACACGCTGATAGTCAGAGAAAAGCCTTTTTCTTTCCTTTTCCTGATTTCATAACTTTTCTTTCTCAAAACAGCATAGCACCAAAATAAATATGCAAGAACGTGTTATACAAATAACAGCTGATCTGACGGCTCTGATAACAAACAGCCCTTGTGAGGGCATCGTGATGGTGTTAGCTCTTCAGGACATGGTGGGTACGGTGCTTCAGAGGTGCATCAGTCTCCATACTGAAGTGTGGAAGGCACCAAAACACACTGCTTTTCAGAAGCCATTGGGGCACTAGGACTTCTGGATAACCTCTGACCCTGGGATACAGTGAAGAGCAGCAATGAGGCACCTGCAACAATTTGGGCCTGAAATGAAGAAGCCACCTCTGCAAATGAACCTTGAGCACCGCCTGGAGGCATGGCTCTCTCCTGACCACTGTCTGATGTGGACCAAGCTCACTGGGCACGTCGTACAGCGCTAAATGCTGCCACGACTGACCTCCATAAGTAAACGCCATGACATGCAAAAAACCTGATACAGCATGGCTCTGCATGTGCTCCAGCGCGCTCATACATCATGAAGCTTGTCAAGGCTGCGAGATAATGGGACCAACTGGGAGAATTTCCATGGTGAGCTCGCCTGGAGTATCTAGGTCAGATCCTGCTCTAACAAAGCGCACTGTGAGGGCCGCTTTACACAGAGACTTGTTTAATTAAGATAACAGATGTTGCTATTATATGAGTACTAGTCAGTGGCTGTTTAATTGGACACTTTCATATTCTTTGCTACCAGCACAGAGCATCATTTGTCTTTTATGAATTTCTTCCTTACAATTAAACTCTATAAACAATGCGCTGTATATTCACAGAAAAGAAACAGCTCTAATGATGTAAGGGCTGTACACAAACAAGAACGGGAGAAAAGTAATTTGTTTTGGGGCTTAAAACTGCAATTATTTTTCTTTCCTGGACTGAGAACAAGTATGGTAGGAGGGTAAATATGACTGCCAATAGCTTCAGCAGAACATTAGAAATAAAAACCATTGTGAGTACATATTTTGAACATACATTATTTCAAAGGAAAACACATTATATTTTGACACGTTCTTAACAAACACTCCAGACAGCTGACAACAGAGCAGGGAGGCACTCACTGGCGAGGCGTGGCTGAACGGCAGACTGATAGATGCCTGAATTTCTCCTTCAATGTCAGAATTCTAAGCCAGGTTATGGATTCAGCCTCACTGCTGCACCACAGTCCGGCAGGGTGGCTGGGCAGCAGTGCTACAGCAAGCCACCAGGCTGGAGAAATGCATCATTTCTCTCCCAAAAAAACTATTCTGGATTTCTTGCACGCAGCCTACGCTGCTGGGAGCTGGGAAGCAATGCAGAAGTAGTGCAGCAGGAAGAAATGGTAAACCAAGAGACCCAAACATAACATCTCATAACAACATTTGGGGAGGTTGGTGGCCCTGCATGTGGCAGGGGGATGGAAATTCATGATCCTTGGGGTCCCTCTTCCAACCATGGCCATTCTGTGATTCTGTGATCTCATACTTCCTAAAGAACTGTGCAGCCCTATGGCTTCATACTCCAAGAAATGACAGTTTGTGTCTGATAGAACAGAATCTAAATTGAAACCCTCTGTTAAAAATACAGAAGCATAAGTCTTACCAAAATACCTGCATGTAAATTCAAGCAATTTCTGTATGGGCAAAACAAGCACCAGGTGAAACAAGAAAGAGCTGCGAGGAAGTCATGCAAATCTTACACCTAATCCCCAGTGCTACTCCAACAAAAAGTCATTCCATGCCAATAATGAAATACATCCCTTGACCAATCCCACTGGAAATTTTCATAAGGTCCTCTAACAAAATGACCTTCACTGGGAACTTGTAATAAGTTCCACCTGTGCTGACGAGAGGCAAAAAGCCCACGTCTTTCATTGCAGGTCACAGCACCAGTGTCCACTTTAACACTCCATCCCAGGCCCCCGTGCTTCTGCAGCTCATCCCTTGGATGGCGTGCACCAACATGGCAGCACCTGCAAGTCTGCTGGGTAGCAACGCTCTTTTGGCAACTATGGAAAATCGTACGAAAGAGATTTACCTGTTTCAAAATTAGGCTTGAATACCAACTGAATTAACTGCTTAATTTAATGCCAGCTTGCAGCACTCTGAACAGTTCCAGGATTTGTCTCTACTCACACTCAGCCCTGTCGTCCCCCATGCCCAGGAAACATGAATGAATGAAGTGGGGACAGCAGCAACTGCTGCTTTTCAATGGTGCGAGGATGAACTGCTCATGCTTGCAACTAGCACAGGTCTCTGTGGGAGCAGCGCTGTAATTATGAACAAATTGAGAGCTTTCTATGATAAGATCACCTGAAAATAAAGGTTTTAAAACACGAGTCTTGGTAATAAATTTATGTAACGTTGTGGCACTAGATGTAATTCAGTTATTATGAGAGGATTAAGAAAATCCTGCAAGAACAATCTGGGCACTGTGATTTCCCCTCCCACTCCTGCCAATGAATGGCAGACAATGTCTTGCTAGGATATAACTGTCACAAACAAGAAATCCCATGCAGGAAGATGCCTGACCTGCAGCTGGCATTCAGGAGTCCAAAGGAAAGATCCCTCATTGAGGGCTGGCTTTCCCTCACACACTGTTATGCAGGGCTAATCAGTTAATGGAAGGTTTTCCAGACTTGAGAGTAACTCTGGATACTTGTTTTATCTTGGTGAATCTCAGGTAAAACTACCCTTCGCCTCTGTGACTGCACTGACATCTATGAGCGACTCTTCTGCTCCCGATCAAAGTACAGACATGATTTGAATCCACTCTGTCTTTCACACGATGCAGTAAGGGCAAAAGACCACATTTCTGAATATAATGTCTGTCTGACTCCTATATGCTACGTATGCAATTCTGTAGATGACTGTATTTTATATACAAAACCTCACTTGACACTGACTATTGGTATTTCACAAAACCAGGGGAAATGAGGATGTAAGACTGTAAAAAGATCAAAATGCCTCTGAGAATTAATTAAGTAAAAAACATTGGCTTTGGCAGCCTCAGTCCATTCCCCCCCCCCTCTTCGAGGGGGTTTTTTCTTGGTTTAAATGTCAGCAACACTCTCTGTTCTCCATCTCAGAGGCCCAGGTCCAACATCAGTCATGCTGATGTCACTGGAGCATGAACCAAAGAGAATCTATGCAACAGGACCCCAGCTCATCAGACCCAATATTTTCCCATCTCATCTCCTCTCCCACACTGGTGTGGAGGGTGGAAGTTAGGTTGGCAAGCAGTGGCCTCACCTGCTCCTACCCCATCAGGGCTCACTGATTTGGGGCTAATCTGTAAAGAGGGGTATTAAGCAGGACCAAGGGCCTTCTCCATAGAGTGTAAAGACTGTTGTGTATACAAAGAGAACATAACAGAGCACCGGGGACAGAAAACAAACACTTCTACGTAGAAATAACCTTTGTTTTCAAAGCAGAGTTTGCAACATATCTGTATCTGTGCTGTAGCAGTTTCTATATAGAATTTACCTTCTGGAGTCAAGCTACCAACGTTATTTTGACTCAGTCAGGCCTCCAAGGCAGGATTTCCATTATTATGGAGATGAACTGCCTTTAATGACTGCAATAATATAATTGTACCTCAGGGCAGAATTTCTAATAACATGATTGCACAGATCTCAAATGCTGGTAAAAGATGTCTTCAGGGCAGGTTGTTCATTAGGGGCACAGCTCACACCAGTGCAGCCTCCAGAGAAGAACATGAAACCTCAAGCAATAAAGCTCTTTTTTTCCATGGCAGCCTCTGCCCTCTGGGCAAGCATTGAACAGTGCACTTAGTTTTGCCTCCTGGACAGCAGTAGCTTCCAGAGCAGGATTCCTGGCAGCCAAACCCTATGCACAGTATTTCTGTTCCCAGAAAGTTGTCCCTAACATTACATCCCATCTGAAAAGCCCCAGGAGGAACACTCCAGCGACTGCCACAGTCAAAGTCATGCTGTACATCAGAATTCAGAGCCAGGAGCAACACGTTAATGATGCCTTTGTCTCCACTTGGAATTGGCAGGACCATCCATATTGATTAACCATCACATGATCAGGTTCAGCTTGGAGAAGGATCCAGATGGTCCGGTGCCTCTCTGAAGCTTGATGGACTCCTTAACATCAGTTAAGCTGGAGATTTCATTTAAGTTGTTTCTCCCACACCTGTCTCAAAGTTCAGTTTTGTGCCCCAGGTGAAGAGATCTCAGCAACAGCTTTTCTTGGCATCTTTCTTACTGTATCTCAACAGATTTTTTCAACAGCCAAGAAAGTTCTTGTTCAAAGCCCACATATAAATGTGGGGGTAGGGACATCCCCAGATTGGACTCCAGTCAGTCTGCTGTCCCAAGAAGGCAGGATGAAAATAATGCTTCAGTGATCAGAAAGCAGGAATGGGGTGGGCGATGCTGGCCACGCAGCCTGTCTGAGCTCTGTGCAGTCAGACAGCGCTGATGAACAACGCCACAACTGTATCAGCCAATCTCAATCCTTAACTGCACTCTTCACACAGTCTCCAGTCACAGATTACAGGGATGTCGTGTAACGGAGGTGATGATGAGGATTCAACATCCTCATCCCCACGAGAGACACAAACAACAGTGGAGAAGAACTAAACAGGTCCAACACCAAGTAAATGGAGCGCTGTTTTGCCAGAGAGGCCCTGCTGGAAGATTTGGCTGGTGGAAAACCCTAGGGCTGCAGCAGCAGCAGCAAATTTCACACCTGCTTGGGTACATTTCACATCTGATTTCCCATCCAGGGCTCGGTGCCCAAGCAGGAGGCTCTGGCCAGGTGAGGAGCACAGCAGTTCTGCAGTCTGCATTTCAGTTCAGCTCTCAGCTACTTTTTTCCCCAACCGCTGCCTCACCAGGAGAAATGAGGTCTATTTTTTCCCCATATGAGAAAACCTAGCGATATTTCAATTCAGACCTTAGCCTTTAAGAATGCACCTGCCTTTTGCCATATGTAGCATGCCTTGGGTGAAGTTGAGTCAGGAAGATGCAGCAGATGCCGCCCAGCGAACTGCTCCTTAAACCACATGGATATGCGTTCACTTCAGGGTGTGCTTTGGTGTGGATTCCCTCATGCCTACCCACAGTGTGATTTTAGGTGACAGTGTTTCAGGGAGGTGTCAGTGCCTCCTTTTCCCACTTGCCTGCTTTCACAGAACCCTGAAGAAACCTCCTGTTTTACGAGGTGCATCTTTTCCTCTAAGCTCTGGTGAAAACTGGTCGAAACACCAAAAGCCTGGTCAAATAACCAGCTCAGAAGTTATATGTGATGACACACACAGGCAAACTGAGCCTGGCTCTATGAGACAAGTCATGAGCCCCTTCCCTTGGGAAGCCAGGATCCAGGGGCTTCTGTTGTATTACAGCAGCCAACTTTTAGGAAAGCTTGCAGATGAAAGAGCCGTGCTAGAGCAAAATCACTTTGTTGTTAGCACTGCACAGCAGTGACAAAGCAAGGAGCACAGTTGCTCTCATTTTTTTCCCTTTCCTAATCCTTGGCTCAGATAAATCCAGGCTTCCTCTCCCAGTCTCTAAATTAAAAAGAGATGAATTCCAAGGAGAGCAGCTTCAGGGAGAACAGCAAATTTCAGCTGCGGAGTCTGCCGGTGTGGACAGAAAGGTGACAGACACTCTGAAACCTCAGCACTTGCTACTTCCACCCTCTCCACAAATTCCACCAGAAGAACAAGCTACTTTGGTTTAAAAAAATCAATGTGACTTGATATACTGTAACATCAGCCTTGCACAGCTTTGTGCTCTGAATGCTCAAGGAAGTTCTCCACACCCATCCAACTCCTTTTATTCCAAGAAGTGAAATCAAGCTGTTCATAGACAACTGTCGCCTAAAGACCAGATATTAGACAGTAAATAAGTCACAAATATGTTCATTATTTTGCTTATCCAACTGCAAACAATTATTAACATATACATCACTGCAGTATTTGCTTAATGCCCACTATACGCGGGTTGGCTGGAGCAAGACTAGACTTTCCAATTCTGAGAGGTTTAAAAATAACAATTATCTCTAGTTGCTGTCACTTGGGTCCATACTCATAGGACACAAATGCACTCTTCCCACAAATGCACTGCAAGAAAAGAGGTGCATCCCACCTGGAGGTGTCCACAACAGCTCTACAGGGCCCCCTCTCAGAGGCTGCAGGAGCAGGACAGGTAACACAGCCAGCAGTGGATCACTGCAATCACAGGAGCAATGACTGCGGATTTAGAAGGTAGGCTCTCACTTCCTTCTAATTCTCTCCCCTGAACTAAGAAAAATTATATGTACATTATTTGGCCAGCCTGAAAAAGCCATCTCCAAGTTAGGCGTTATGACTGCCAAATTAATTACTGACCCCAAACAACTCCTGTTTGCAGGACACATTGAGTAATTTACCAGGATTGTGTAATTTGCAGTGGAGAGTTTCAGCACTACTCTCCAGGAAAGTGTTCTGAAAAAACAATGACCATTAAGAGCAATCCAGAGACAAAAGATTTGCTTTTTAGAATGTCTCTTTATCAGCTCCTAGGCGGGGACGCTTCAATAGCACACAGACATGAGGATGAACACAATGGGAATAGAAATCTCACCCCCAGCTCCTTGAGATTGAACACTGGCTGTTTTCACATTTATTTGCAAGTCAATTTTGGGAAGCTATTAATGACAAATTTAGTTTTCACTGCTGAAAGCCCCTGGGTTGGAGCGAGCAAATGAAAGAAATGGTTTCTGTAAGACATTACCTCTCATTTTCTCTTAGGATGTCTTTTCCCTTCTTCCAAGAATAAGTAGGTCTGGGGGAAGCTTTCGGCTTGCACTCAATGATTACTTCACCGCCCACTTTCACAAGAGTTAACTTTTTCAGGAGTGTTTTGGAAAAGTCTGGCCCAACAGCTGGAAGAGAAAAAATGAATATGGATCAGAATTTCCTCTGGGAAAGAAAGGCAGGCTCTTGGGAACGTGGCCACATCCCAAGGATTCTTCTCACCTGTAATTGTTCAGTGTTTTAAAATCTGACATTTTTATAGTTACAATCATTGCATGAAAAGGATCTCCTATTTTGATGCTATAAAGGGGAGAGACCTTGGCACATCCACGTCTGAACCAAGCAAAGACTTGGGATGTCATCACGGCACGGAAAAATCTTCCATCATTTGCCCAAGCAACATCAGGGAGCGTTCCTCAGCTTTGTGTAAAGCACTTCAGAACGGCAAACAGTGGAGCAGTGCAGACAGGCTGCAGCATGGCCACAGGGCAGGCCTGGCGGGGAGGATGCTGTCTGGCCCCCAAGGACTGCTCATGATTGATTTGATGGGACCCAACACAGGCAGAGCTCAGAGGCAGCTCCCTCTCCACTGACTCCCCAAGGAAGGCCGGAAGCTTTTGTTTATATCAAAATAGGAAAGTTATTTTTTTCAGTACAAAAAGCTCAAAGCAAATCAGGAGAGGCAGCAAAATGGTTTGATGAGCAGCTCTTGCCACGCACACTGTGTCTGTACGGCACAAAGCTCTGCTCTGGCCCCTCTGGTCCCCTCAGATTCTCCCCATCTCCTTGCACTGTGCCTCCTGCTGTGCCCTCACATCCCTGAGGCGGCAGCAGTTTGCTCAACTTCCTTTCTTGCTCTGTAAACCTACACCACACTCTGTCAGGTGTAAGTTTAGATCACCACACACTGCATCTGCTTGGTGCTCCAGAAAAGGATCTAAGGGTCACCTGGAGCAGCTGGGAGACAAAAAGCTGCTGGGGGAGACAGAAAGCAAATTCTTTTTTTCTACAGCATCTCTTCTGCCTCTGTTCTTTTCAGTATCGTTCCTGCTGCAAAAGGGCTGAGAATAAAAAATAACTCCACACTGACAATGGAATGGCCTTTATGTTCTAATGGAAGCCTTCTGTCCTCCCCTTACGCGACTCAGAGCTCAGTAATCTCTGAGATGCCCTGTCTGCTGTGCCTAATCATAGATTCATTTTAGCTTCATAGAGGAAACTGTATGTTATTAAAAACGATAAAAGAGCCTTCTGAAAACCAACACCGGATATGTAAAACATTTCAAAATTAAAGCAGCATCATGAGAACAACTCCCCAGCAATGTGCTCAGAGCCAGATGAAACATTAGCTAGATCATACCGTGGTGACACACGGTCCCTTTTTGGAAATGCTTTCAGATGATTGTCTGAAACGTGTGGGCAAAAGAGATTTTTGAATTATCCGGCGATTTCCAGCTCTGAAAGGCACAGTTTGGATTGTTGCTTTACAAGTCATTGGCTACTTCCCTCCTGCTCCTGCATGAGGGAGAGGAGCTGTGCAGGGTGGGTTTGTGATGACTGATGAACAAAGCAGTCATCGGGGGATCAAAATGACTGAAATTTAGGGGGTAGGAGGAAAATCTACTTTGATTATGCAAAGAATTCAACGCGGCCAGAATGTGCATTGTTCATAAGGAGCAACGCATGGCTGGGAATCTTAAGAGACTGCTGCTGAGGTCTGATAAACTGGGAAACAGCTTCTACTACTGGTCGTGCTTAGGGCTGAGATGGGAACCTAAAATCTGAAATTTAGAAATCTCTGGGCTCAGTTCTCAGCACTACCAGAGTCCTTGTGTGTCACATCGGGAGAACACAGTATCTCCACACCTTGTTTGTAAAACGAGGATTTAAATTACACTTTTTTCACTCTAAGCTCATCTCCTGGCTTTTTTTTTTTTTTTTTTTAAACATCCAGCTAAAAAACTTCTTCGGGCAATGGCTGCATCTTCCTACAGGTTTTTACAATGCCCAGCACAACAGGACTCTGGTTTTAGCTCAAGACTCTGGGCAATATAATTGACAACAACAATAGAGAAGCACTCTGAGAAAAGCTCTGTGAGTAATTTTCCATCACTCTTTTTCACTTAATTTCGCTATAAGCCTCACTTGCTAATAGTGGTGTTTAATCATTTCAAGTGCTTAACATCGGGACCTTGTAAAATAACCATTTTTATACTCAGAAAGATCCCTTTAAAAGCCAACATTTCTCAGTGAGAACTCAGAATATTGACCTACTTTGAAAACTGCAGTGAAAGGGAAAACATGCTGTTTTCCTTTAATAATATGCCAAATTAAATCACCAATCCACAGAACTGAACCTGCAGCACAGCATTCTGGTACTTTTCACGTGACACACAGAAGCAAGACTGTGTAAATCCAGATGAGAGGTCAGCCACGTGCCATCTATTCGGCAGGTTTTTAAGAACAGGTTTCTCAAATCTTTGCCCTCGAGGGCTGAACTGGGCCGTCCCTCTTACCTCCAAGACTCGGGGAAGACAGAAATCACATTAGTTATAATTATATCCTCAATGTTCAGTTCCATGTTTTTGGGTGGTGGTTCTGTCTGTGCTCAGCATGCAGTGAGGATGCTGTCTTGCTATTGCAGGTCTGGTCCTCAACTGCCAGGAGTTGGATACAATGATCCTTACGGGTCCATTCCAACCTGGGGCATTCTATGATTCAACCTACAGTCCAGAAATGTCAGTGACCACACTCTCAGGACCAGTTCCAACCCCACTGCTGGGGCAGCTGGGTGATGGCAGCACCCACTGATAGCCTTTACTTTCTGAGACAATCTGCACTCCCAGCAAAGGTTCATTTCTACAGGAAATACATCAGTGGCCTTATTTGAATTTCTTCCATGCAGTAACATGCCCAATACATCTTAGCGCTGCAAAGTCTGATTTATTGAACATTATTGTACTTTTCTTGAAGAGCAACAACGACAATCTTTCAAATGATTTCTTTTTCTGCTGTATTGCTGCTGATAAAAATGACTGATACTGAAAATGCCATAATCAGTAAGACCTTGTGCTTTGTTCTTCGGGATGAAGTGGGGAATTATGCTACTGAACACGTGCTTTGAAAACAACTAAAGCACTATTTTTTAATTGCAAATTTGATTTAACTATTCAAAGCTACATATCCATTTTGACTTACAGGTTCCTAGGCCTGTCACTCATACGTGAGCTTTCAGAGAGTGAGGTGCAGCATCACAGGATAGCTGATGTTAGTGGTGGTGGCTTCGTTCCATCTCAGCTCAGCCTGAGCAGGTTGCCCACCATCCTGTTCAGTTGAGTATCTCCAAGGATGGAGATGTCATATTCTGTCTGGGCAACCTGTACTCATGATATGTTCGAAACAGCAAAATAAAGATTTTCTTATATTTAAATGGCATCTCCTATGTTTTAGCCCATGCCCGTTGCACTTTTTTGGGTGCTGGGCATCACTGAGATGAACCTGTTTCTATCATCATTACTGCCTCCCATTAAGCATTTACACAGATCGTTAACATCCCCCAGAGCTGTCTCCATTAGTTTCCCATTAGGTTTGCTGAAGAAAGCAGTGAGAACAGCTTGCTAATTCAATACAGAATAGGAATTTGGAGACTTCAATTGCATTCTCACTCAAAGATGCATCTTCTGGGTTTCATGTTAAGCCTGATTCTAATTGCTGGAGGACTCAATTCACATGAGGATTCCCTGATATTAACTGGAATGATTAGGTTAGGCATACACAAAAACAGGGAAGGCAGAAGTTGTTTTCTTGGTGAGGGTCTAGGACTGAAACATCATGGTTTTGGATGGTAAAAGTTCTGTTCAGACAGAAAGGTTTTCAACATCTCCTTGGGACAGTCCAGAGGGCTTTGAATTAGGGCAATGCTTGGGTTAGCAGGAGGCGTGAGGCTTGCCAGCTCTCCATGCTCAATTACCTGGATGAATATGAGAATATGACATGATATAAAGAAATGTTTTCTACTGATCCGCTTTCTCAAGTTTTCATTTCATGCCATACTTAAAAACACCAACTTGCCCAAGATTCTCAGCGGCACTTCTTCAGACGTTCACACTTGGCAAAACCAATTTGGTTTAAAGCTTTGCCAGTGTCAGAAAGTTTGCAGCATTCAAGAAAGTAAACTTACCTATGACACTCAGTTCTGCACTGGCAAAAATGGTGCCATGTCTGTTTTCCGCGACACACTGATACATGCCGGCATCCGACAGGCTGACATTCCTTATGGTCAGCGAGCCCTGCTCTATCTGAACTCTGCCCTGTGGGAAATAGTGAAACAAGTCAAGAAGTAAATAAGGAGATCCCTCGTTGGAAAATAATCCCAGCAGGAGCTGTGCCATTTTGCATACCCAGGTAGACAAAAAGGCAGCAGTAACAGGAAGAATTTGCATGCGCCATTCTATTTGTTTGCCAACTAAATTTATGTCAGCTTAAATGGAAAAAACAATACAGTAGTTGGTAGACGCAATTTAAATCGAAGGACTTTCTCTTGACTTCTCATTGATTTAATACCTAAACCATTTAGATTAATCTCCCTTTCAAGCAGGTGAACTTGAATCAAAAAATACACTTTTTTTTTTCCCATGGTGACATATCACAGCCAACCTAATTCTTTAAAATATTTTAAAAAAATGATATTATAGGTATATTATGAAAAAGAAAGTTAGTTGGTTGCCATTTTAGCTACAATGGGAAATATTTAAAATCCTCTGCAGTTTACTGCAAACAACATAGATGTTAATAATTTAATGATCCTTCACTTTGTATCAGCCACTAACATGATTTACGTACAAGACCATCTGCTAGTGACCAGCGTGAAGCAAGTAAAATTAGTGTGTGGAACAAAAGACCACAGTATCATTTGTCAGCCTAAGGATATGGAGCTCACGTTATCAATTTTAGTAAGTACAGCAAAGTGTTTCCTCCCTCCCCAGGAGTTTCACCATTAAAAAATAGTAATATAAAGAGCTATCGGCTTTCTACTTGGCCCTAGGGTGGAAATTTAATGTTTGTGCAATCTTTGTCAGGGTTTGATCAAATCTGGGCAGCCATGTTCTTTCACAGTAAGTGAGGGGAAAAAAAACGCAGGCTACTGTGAAGCCAATGCTTTGGTAATTTGTTAGAGTTTGTTGTTATAATTGAGGCAATCACAGGACTGTGCGATTCCCCTCAGTGGTACAAGGAGCAGGAGCCTGCCCTGTTCCTATGGATCCCTCATCTCTAGGCAGTTTTTGGCGTCCCTGGCAATGGCAGGCTCTTGGTCACTCACACAGGGACACAGCTGGGCAGGAGGAACAGGGACACTGCTAGAGACCAGGAGAAATGCTAAGGTTTGCTTAGCAGCTGTAGCTTGCCTCCAAAACCATACGCTGAAAGAACAAAACCAAGGCAACCCACAGCCCCACACGACCTTTACCACTTCTTCACACGTGCATATCCACTCTTAGATTTGTTGGATTTCTGTATCTTTCATTTCTTTGAGGAACTTTAAAGCTGCCATGCATCCTAGGTGTCATTAACAGCTCTCTGAAGCCAACCCGTGCCCAATAGAAAGAATGGGGCATTTCCCTCTTCCCCAACCCAGGAACTCAACCCCATACAGAAGCTGCTACCAAGCATGATAAGGAACCACCTAAAAATCAAGGGGATTTCAGAGTGCTGCCATCACTTCCATCCTATAAAACCATAAGCAGAATAAGAATGCCTACCTGAGGCAGCAGTGGTTCACCATCCTTCAGCCAGCGGTAGGAGGGCTTCGGCCTCCCGCTCGCATGGCACTCCCAGAAGACATTTTCCTCAATGGCTGCATGTACATCACTGATCTTCTGAATCCAGTTGGGCTGAGCTGCAATGCAAAAGTGAGGAATAAAGCCTCGCGTCTGCCAACAACAGCTTGCTCTCCAGCATGCCAGCAAACAGCCATACATTTCTTTCCTTACGATCACGTTTAAGAGTTAGATTCGGGTCTGACCCACAGAGCACTGCCACACAAAGATCCTTCATGCGTACGAAAAACTCACTGGAGCCAGTAATTATATTAATGACACTGAACATCTCCAGAAACACATCCTGGAGATACATTTTGATAGAACTCAGTCAAACTTGTGCTGGAAGATTTCAGACATGCAATTATATTTTTAGCTATGTTTCACATATTATTATCATAAGAGTTCAATGTTTGTTTTTTTTTTTTTTAACATCCATCTGAAGTTTAGCTTAAGACCCCCTCATGCAAAATTACCCCTTGTTTTTGGAGACGACACAAAACCTCTTTCTGTTGTTACTTTCATAAACACCATCAGCCCACACTTATTTACAACATTTCTCAGAAAGTCCCATTAAAAATAAAGGACATTCAGTCTTTTTAGTTGTCATTTACCCTACTCTGGAGTAAGAAAATCTGAGAGACTTAGTAGGAAGGTGTTGCCAGCAGAGGTCTCCAAGAACCTGATTAATATTAATCCCTCCTTGCATGCAATCAAGATAAAAAACAAATAAGATTACTCCCAGACAAAACAAAGCAAAACAACAACAAAAAAATGCATCTCCTATGAATAAAGACAGGAATCAGAAAAAGAGGCCTGAAAGGATAAATTTAAACATACACAAAAGTGTTAAGTTGAACACAAAGTTGGTAAGCCTAAAAAATTGATATGTGTACTGTTAGGTGGTGCTGGATATACACATTCAGAGAGCTCAGTGCCTTTCCAAACTCTTTTCAGGCTGTGACAGATGTGTGTCTAATTCCACATCTACCACTTCAGCATGCTTCCTTTCTCACTACCTATAAACAACAAAGCCAAAGAACTTTGCACAAATCTGAAATCTGCCTCAAGAAATACTCTAAGGGACTTGCAAGAAAAGCAGAAAGGAAAACAGTGTAATGATGATGCAGGAGCAATACCTGGAAATGGGAGGTGAGCAGTGCTTCCATCTCTGACTGCACCTCTGCCCTGTAATGTGTTAACCTTGTTTATTATCGTTATCTAAAGTGATGTGAAAAGGAAACAGTTTCAATGTAGGAAGATGAAAGTCTGCTCTGTTATTTAAAGGACTTGAACAACCCCACGCAACTCCACAGGATCACTGGCTCAAGGACATTTGCAAATAACTTATGAGTTTACGTATTTATTATTCTAAGAGCATCTAACTCATAATTTTGAAGAAAGTCTTACGATACCGTGAAAGGAGCTCTACAAAACCACACAGACCCATTTGTCTTTTTTGCAGAGCTGAGTGTTTTACTGATTTCCCACATGACAACAAAAAAAGGCAGACAAAACAACCAAAGCAAACTGCAGAGAAGGAAACCCATAAAAGGCACAGTAGGCTCTACAGAATATAAATGTAAGCAATGTAAAAAGAAAAATATATATATCCTTTTGGGGAGCAAAGTAAACTCAGTTTTTTATCCTTATTTCAATTCAGTACTTATCCTTATTTCAGGTAATCATAGTCCTCAACAAAGGCAAGCTCTTACTCACTCATGCCAGTGAAACACTGATATCCATCCAGTCTTTTACAGCATACATGTTACAAAAGTGAAGTCCTGCACATGGACGGACACAAAGCCCATCCTGCAGGCATTCAAGGCCAGGCTGGATGTGGCTCTGGGCAGTCTGGGCTGCTGGTTGGCTACCCTGCGCATAGCAGAGGGTTGAAAGTAGATGAGCACTGTGGTCCTTCTTTTCAACTCAGGCCATTCTACGATCCTACCCTAGGTAACAGTGCAGATTCTGAGCACGATGCTGGAACCACAGGAGCCACCACAACCCACCCACTGCAACACTGCAGGCTCGCCCCACCATTCATCCTTTCCAGTTATTTAAACCAATTAAGCTTCCCACCCTACAGCTATTTATGATGCAGATGACTACAGAACAAGTGTATCAGGTTAAAAATAAAGCTCAGTGAAACCTGGAGGAGCCCTATGTTTCCCAGGAACTTCATTCTCTGCTGCTCTTTGGGAGACGTTTCTAATTAGGTCAAGCTCTCCTTTGAACAGCTCATTTCAGAGAATACCAGGCATGCTCTTGACTTAATCCTGAGTTATACACCAGGGTTGGTTCATGTAGCAAATATGTTTGAACCACCAAATGAGAGTCACCATAATATAATGAAATTTGACAGCCTCCCATTGGGGATCCTACCAAGACACAGTAATGTGACACAAGATTTCAAGCACGATAATTAAAATAATTCAAATAAGGATATGAAACCTGTTCTGTGCTAGAAAATTTTCTGTTATCACTGCATTATTCAAGATAATGAAAAGGTTCATTTTTTTTTTTTAAATTTAATGGCTGGTAGTGGTGTTCTTGAAAAAGTCCATTTAATTTCTGTGGCACTGAGCAAAGAGGAATTCTTGCACATGACGGGATGGGAAACATTTTGACTGTTAGGAGTAGTTTGATATTACTAGCTTTGGTTGGAATCTTTCAGGAAGAAAAATCTGGTACTAAAGAAAACAATTACACAGTTTGATTAAGAATTCAAGTGAGTTGCAAAGAAAATTCATACGCTGCATCTATAAAGCAAAAGAAAAACATTAAAATATGACGCTTGCAAAAGGGTTGTTTTAAAGGAAAAGGTGAGAGCTGCCTGGAAATTGTACTCAGGTGGGCAGAAAAAAGTGATGGCATTGATCTAAAAAAAAAAAACAAACCAACAAACATTTTGCCTTTTGTTACTTTTCAGACTTCACCAACGTGAAGTGGAGCATTTTAAACAAGGTGATTAAGGAATATGCTCAGGTATTCTCTTGCTCCTTCATGAGAGAAGAATCTAGAATGAGTCCGTTCTTTGTAATAAATGGAAAGGCAAAAGTTGGCACTGGAAAGTTGGACCAGAAATCACATCCTAAAAGGCTTCTCAGAATGAAATGATAGCCAATGATGATGCAACACATCAGAAATAAGTAAGAAAAACAGAATTATGGGAATGACATGAGAAACAGAACAGAAATAAATCAGTAGGACTTCATAAGCCTCTGCAAGTTCAAAACAGCCAAACAGATTGAAAAAAAATGAGGTACTAATACATACACAATCCAATTCTTGGTTGGTGTATATTGATTTCAGTGTTCCTAAGCCAATTTATAGCAGCTGATGACCTAGTGTAGGCTGTGTAATTCATCATTAATGGCAGATGAAAGGCTGAATGACTGTCCATTACTATATCTATTATGAGGAGACTGAGTCTGAGCCCAGGACCAGAGAAGCCTGAAGATCAGAAAGCTAAGCACAAGAAATAGGAAAAACAGATGGAAGAAATACATGAATAATTAAAAATAAATACTACAGCCAGTGTATAAAGTTTGTGCAGGCAAATGCATGTGTCACCCTGGTCCAAGTGGGGATACAGCTTCTGAAAACAATTCGTTATCAATCCCAATCAACACAGGAACACGAAACTGGACATTGTTACCTCTTTTCCTTCTCTTTTCTTAATTCTTTTCTCCTGACCTCTGCTGGCAATTGAGGACTATTTGAAATCCATACAAGTCTCAAAGATGTGCAGATCCCCAGCAAAGTCATTTGCTTGAATGTCACATCTAAATCAGGTCCCTTCACTCGCCTCCATCTTTGAGTGGTTCAATACTACCATGTGGGCAGGCAGTCTCCTTTCTGCCTTTCTAGAAGACTATCACAGTGACCTGGACAGGGAGCTCTCCTTGGGACTAAAATATTAAATATCAGAGGAAAAGAAACAAAGGAGAATTCAAAGGAGTTAATCTAACAGATAAAAACTACTTTAAATGTCTTCTCCTTGTTTTTAATTCCTCTTCCATCAGCTATTCTGCACCAGTGGACGATTCTCTCCCCTCTTATATCAAGCACCATAGGGCTGTGTGCACAGGTGCATTCATACAGACCAGACCCCAGGGACTGATTTACTTCTAACCACCGATGCTCAGGATGCAGCTACCCAGGAGAGCACGGAAGATGCGGGATACTCTTTGAGTTGCCTTCGATCCTCATTTCTCCTACCTGCTTTAGTTTCTCCTGACAAAGAGCTATTTTTAGAAGGCAAAGTGACAGTAATTTGAACACTTTTCCCTGAACCTTCTAGAAACAGATTTCTCTCTAAGCAGGTTTCTAGCCATCCCTAGGAAAAAGGGAAGCAGAGGAGAAAGACGCCCGTTCTCCATGCAGAAACCCCCTATGGAGGCAAGGCTTCCTTCAGGCAGCACATTATTCAAAGCTCATGAGTTACTTTCCCTCCTTCACCGAAGTCTGAGAACACACACACTGTTGGTAAGCCATCATCATCCACGGAGAGAGCAACCAGTGGCGAAGAGCACTGCAGTATTTGCTCCCAAGCACAGCACTGCTCGTGTTAAGGACAGCTTTGGTGCCTGGCAGGTCTCGAGAGGGCTGTTAACCATTGGCACCATATTCCACAGCAGCACAACATTTGAGAACTTTTAACAAAATTAACACCGAGATGCTTGAAGGTGAGAACTTGCTTTCTAATATGCCTCTGTAACAGACAGAAAACTAGGGTTTCTAGTGAGACATGCAAATTATAATTAATAACAACACATACTGGTGCTATTAGTGTTCATTTTATTGTGTTTTATCAGCCCAGTAACTCATTGTCTTTCAAGTGGTTTTAATTTTTTCAGCAAATTATTTGTGATCTGGGACCTACATGGAGAGGAGATATACAACTCCCCGATTCTAACTTGCAGATTTCCTTGTCAGACTTCTACCAACAGTGAGGAGCATAACATGATTTCTACATTTGAGCTCGTTTTATAGAGTGGCATAAAGTAGCTTTAGCAGAAATAAAACTCAGGCTCATTCATGAAAGGGGGACTCTTCTCATAGTAAAATTAAGGAGCTGTATACATTCCTCATGGGACTTTCATTTGAGAGAGATTTAATCTGAGAAGTGGCCCGTCCAATTAAATGGTTTCTGCTGAATATTTTACAAAGTGCTGCAAAGAAAAGTAATTAGTTACAAATAAGCCTGGTTCTTGCTAATACAGATGCTGTTGTGCTGATGTTTACAGAAATCATTCTGCCTGCAGTTATTCCTCCTCACCTTGGTTCCAGAAAGATGCTTGGCAGGGAATGTATGAGCTCATCTCAGCTGAAGGACTCCCAGTCCTTGGATATTTTCCAATACAGATCCAAGTATCACACCAGTGCTTGGATATTTTCCAATACAGATCCAAGTATCACACCAGTCCTTGGATATTTTCCCTCACTTCCAGGCTGTATAAGACAGCTTAGATCTGACTGCAAACACCAAAGCCAAACTGCTTGTTTCTGACCCTAACTCTGGCATAAACACCTTCCTGGTGGTGCTGCACCTTCATAGCCCCAGTGGTCCCTTTCCTCCTCCCCATTTCAGTGCTGGGCCCCAGCAGCCTCCTCCAGCATCAGGTGCAACATGTTTGTGGGAGCTAAGTACAGGTGGGAGTGGAAGATGGTGGCTTTCCAGTTTAATTTGCTGATTCTCCAGAGTCAATTTCAGGTACATGGTATCAGGTTAGGAGTGGCAGACAGAACAAGAGAGTCTTATGGCAAAAAGACTCAAGTGATCCATCATTCAGAGGTATAACAGTCAAGGAAACAGGTACAAGTCACAGTAATTGCATTAACACCAACACGTTTTCCATCCTGTAGGCTTATCTATCAAGAAGGCCACACAGCATTCAGAACAAAGGCTCCTGGAGAACAATAAAGCACAGACTGTTGTAGGGGCTCAAAGCGGAGGAAACGGAGGAAGAACAGATCTTGCACATTTAATTAACCTTTCCTGACGCAACGAGGATGTCAAACAACTTTCATGTCACTGATATGCTAACAGAGGAAAAAATAAACATTGATACAAGAATGAAATACAACAGAAGTCAACCTTTCCTGACAACTTCCAGGAGCACTGAAAGAAGTTGACAATGCAGGCAGGGCCGGGTTATCTGCAGCAAGCAGGCAAATTTGAATTTCATTTTCTTTTTCTTCTTTATTTTTTTTACACTTTGCACACAGGCAGATAACTGGGTTTAAAAGAGTGCCACTGTGAGAGCCAGATTTCAATCTCCAGGCCTATGCTGTGACAGTGTGCCCTTGTGTGATGCTGTGCACAAGCCCAAGCCCTGTGTCCCACATCCCCGAGCAGCAGCACCTACCCCACCAAACCAGCTCCTACAGCTCTGCCACCACTGCTCTCATGATTCAGTAACAGCATAGTACTTCTCAGCATTAAAAAGAAAAGCGATTACAGGAAAATAGCTGTCATTCAGTCTCAACAATTCATATGAAATGCCTATGGTAAGTTGCCCTCCTTAAAAAATTTCACTGTCATGTGAAACTCAAAAGCCTAGTGTACAGAAAATAGAAAACCCCATCTTTTCCACTGCTGACTGGCTGCCACATACAGGCTGGTTGTCCTTGAAAGCTGAGTATGTACACACTAGCAACTCACCGTTCTGAAGATGAGGCTGCTTTTTAGCATATTATGTTTAAAAACAGAAATTAGCACAGGCTGACACCCCTCTGCTTAGAGGATGAAAAGGAGATGTAGAGATGGTTCACAACATCACAAACAGCAGAGAGAGGAGGACGCTGCTCTTCCCATGGAACCTTTATTTTCTGTGTGGAAAAGACACCTGAAAATTGACATAAGCCATGGCAACAGCTTTTTTGTATGGTCTGCTGCCCATCAGGAATGAGATCAGACTGGGTTACTCACTACATCAATTAGATGACAATCTAACATTTGATATGGCAGGAGTCTACCCAAGGTCTGAATAACTGCAGCCTTGGCCCTGGGCTATGCCAAACTGTAAAACTGATGATGATGATGCTTCAAAACAAAACAGATCTTTAGGAAACGTTTCAACTAAAAAAAATCCTGAGCGTGATAGCAGCAGGTGCAGAAAGCCTTTAGGTGGTCCTGATTCTGTAGGCTCTGACATGGTTAAGCTCTGCTTTCCAGGCTGGGCAACCACTATTGGTGACCCCTGCTGCAAACAGTCCTTAACTGGTTATACGCAATTAACATTTATTAACACAAGCTGGGGATTCCCCCTTGCGTGGTGCCACACACACACAATAAATCACAAGCTGTAAGCACCACCACAAATCCCTGCACAGCACTCCCAGCCACGGGAAGGGAGACGAAGCTCTTCAAGTTCTTTTCTGTGTGTTACCAGGCCAATGTCTTCCCAGCAACACGGTTTTGTTTTCCAGCAGCTCTGACTCTCAATCAATATGTGCTGTTCAGGCAGGTTTTCTTTCAAATTACACCCTTTTCAAGATGTGCTGTTCATAAATTAGTCATTTTAAAAATATGCACCCCCCCCCCCCAAATGACTTTCTCTCAAAATATTTACTGCATATCGCATCTGATGCAATAAAATCCTCTAAAAGCAGACAATCTGCTTACCATAAAATGTCAGCTGTCCTCGTGCCACGTTTTTCCCTCTCACATTTTCAGCGACACATTCATAGAGTCCAGCATCTTCTTGCTGAAAATTTGGGATCTCCAGAAGTCCATTCGATCTGTGTCTCCTGGCTTTTCTGGGTATCTGTTTCCCATCTGCTCTCCTCCAGCTGATTGTAGGAACGGGGCTAAATGAGAAAAATAAAGCAAATAAAGTTTGCAGAAAAAGCTACGGGTCTTGTCCTGCTAACCTCATGTCTGACCAACTGGAAACTGCTTCGTGTCTGAGGATGATGAAGATGTGGTCAGTCCTGGGATCTGGAGTGATCTGCATACGTACACTTTGCGTATCAGTGGTGTACTGCTCACGTTACCTTGAAAGCAGGAGACTGTGTTATAAAAACACAGTTTGACAAAACTGGAATTGGGTTTCTGCTGTGACAGCACATCCATTTTCTTATCAATCCCACATTTTCATTTCGGAAGCGCTGCTACGATTTACATTGGGAAAAACAGACGGGCTTTAAGTCTAGCAGAAGCACTCAGAACTGAAGAACTGTACAAAATAAGTTATGCTTTTTGGTGAGCAAAGTCTCTGTTCCCCGAGCGCTCTGCAATGAGTGCTGGCAACAACAACTCCTGCTGTGGAAAGCAAGGGACCATCAGTCAGCCCTAGCTGTGCTGTATGCCAGCAGCAGAAGGAGCACAACTTACTTTCCCAGGGCAAAGCACTCCAGTTTCACCGCTGTTCCTTTTGCAGACGGAACTGTTTCTGGGAACTGCACTTCTATTTTCGGCTCGTATTCCCCCATCACCCCTGCAAACATAAAAGAGCGGCTAAGGCTGGGCTGAGGTTTGCCAATAAATTCACAAGCGTTCCTGTGCTACTGCACAGCTCTTCTCTACATCATTACTTGCCCAATTAATCCATTCATTTTAAACACGGCCTGTTTCTAACAGCCATGCCATGTGGGCTCTCTTCCCATTTACTGCCAGAGGAAAATCGGAACCAGCGCTCCACACCATCTGCCACAGATTAACATTTCTTCATGGCTGCGTTACTTTTTGCTTTTGAATATTCGGAGGTTTTTGCAGGTAACTCGTGAGATAAAGCAATAATAAGGGGGGGTTCACCACCTTCTAGAAAATGAAATACAGAACAAACAGCCATTAGGAGAAGTTTAAAGGCACTGGAGCTAATCAAGGCTTCTATTAACTTCAAGGATTTGGAGGCACGGAGACCACAGCAGAGTGATGGGCTGCGGTTGTGGCGCTGCTTCCTCTCTCCCTGTGTTGCAGAGGTACCATGAGGTGCCTTCTCGCTTTTCTTTTTCACACTTAAAATGGTTTAAAGCTGAAGATGCTCACCCTGAGGGCTTACATTGAGTGTCCCCTCACTTGCTGACCTCTGCACTGCACGTTGTGCTGCACTACCAGGTTACATCAGCGTTCTTCAACCTTTTCCTTTCACATAAGTCCTGCTGCTACATTGCACAAAGCGCAGCTGTTGCACAAAGTCAGCCATCCAAATAGAATGTTTGCTACAGATACGGATGCTGTCCCTGTACACGTGCCCTGGCCAGCACACAGAGCAGGAAGCACGCGAGTCTGCCTGTGCTCCAGCATTTACAGATTACACAAAAAGGAATTAAGGAGCACAATCCCCATCAGCTCACTGAACATTAACAGAGCAGCCCTGATGGGCTGGAGAGACCACTGCTATGGCGGCAAAGTCTCTCTGCTCTCCTGATTGTGATTTACCAAATGGTGCCTAAAATTCCTCCACACTCCGAATGAAATATTTGCTGGGAGAGCTCCAGGCAGGACGAGGAGCAGCCATTGCCCAGCTGTTCCCTCGGACAGGGCTGTGCGAGCGACCGTCTGCAAACAACGCAGCTCTTTTAGTGATATTAAAATTTACTGAGATCTTTTCCCCAGAGAGCATTTCCATATTCTACAGTGCCACAAATCTGGCAGCGGAAGAACCACGGAGCTTGGAGTTGGCATCCCTCAACAGATACACATTCTGTGCCAGCCTGGCCAGATGCAGCCAGGCTCCTCGCTGCCTTGCACTGCTCAGTGAGGTCCTTGAGGAATCAATCACCTCCAGCCACCATCCTCTCCACGCAGAGCTCCCTGGTACCCTGCCTCAGAGAGGATGCAGCACCCCCAGCCCACCATGGGGCTCCACTGGCACTGAGCTGAGAGGTGGGAGGCACCTCAAAGAAGAACATGGGAGATGCTCACAGGAGCAGTCTGCATGCCAACGCTCAATCCGGTCCCTAAAAAGCAAAAGCAACAGGAGAGATTCTTTCTTCTTCACTCCTAAAGCATTAATTTGGCCCCCTTATGCAAAGTAGGCTGTAAAGTATCGTTTGACACTAACAGGCTATTTAGGAAATTAAGGCAGAATGTATTATTAATACATTCTTCACCTGACAGATGAGACAACGAGGAATGGGAGGGGAAGAAAATTCTTTTTTTTGCCTTCACCTTCTTTGTTGTTCAGACTGTCTCACCTTGGAAAGCTGCGACCCTGAGGGCACAAAGCCAAGGCAGACTGCTGAAGGTGCCAGGGCTGTAGGGCAGATCCTCTCCTTTCTCTTACACTGAGGAACTGAGCGCTTTAACAGCATTTCTGCAAACACTCCCCTCTTCAATACCAGCATCTGCACCTGGAAAAACCACCAGGATCCCATCACAGCCCCAACCACCCCCCTGGAGACACCGGGTGTACATCAAGTTCTGGCTTCACTGCCTTAAAGGAAGAACATGGGTACATTGGAGATACCCCACTACCAAATCTAAGCTCTTTTTCACACCGACAATCCTTATTTTCTCCTGCTGTTCCTAGGTGAGTTAACATCTGACTTAGCATTGCAGGTGGAAAGAATAAGGGAGAAAATAAAAGACTAAAATAAGAGCCTGGGTTTGTAGCTTGGAGGATGTTTTCAGAGTCATGACACATCAGATGCTGCATGCGTTTGCAGTTCAGAGGATTTCATATTTTTCTCCCAGTTTCAAGGCTTAAAAACGTGCTTTTGGATGAAAGTTCCAGGAATTCAGAAGCAAACTCATTTGTCTGAGGATATGCATTTCCTGACAACACCTGTGAAATGTTAAAGTTTAATTGGCCCATACAGCTGCTGCTGACGGTAATTTCATTCCAGGTCTATTGCAGCTCTTTTCCACTATTACTGTTTTAATTTTGATGTAAAAACCCAAAGTGCATTTTAAAGAGAAGAAATGGAGCACTGCAGAAGGGCTGCTGCGGCACTGGGACTGCAGCAGAGAGGTGCCAGGCAAATGCTTGGCACTCACAGGAACCTGCTCTGTCTCAGCTGCACCGAGAGCTGTGCTCCTGGTGGATGTCTTCAGGCTTTGGGTGCCACATGCATTTGGCTCTTTATTATATTGCCCAGCATGGAAATAGTGCAGCAAGCCATTTCTGTGCTGCAGGAGGCTGTCAGCTACAGCCAGGACAAACCCAGGGCCAGGAGATGGATGGCACAGCTGAGTAGCCCACACCTCTGATCTCCTCTATACACTGTGTCTTAAACCAGTGCCATTCCCAAACACCTTTAACTGGGTGTCATTCCCAAAGCCTTGTGTGGGAGCACGTGTGTGCTTTTCAGGCGGACAAATGTCAAATCATAGACCTGCAGTTTTGGGGACTTCTGCACTGACATGATATTGCACTCATCCTTCCCAAGGAAAGCTTTTATCCAAGTGTCCTCACTGTCAGATGTATCATCTAGCTATAGAAACGTATTTAAATGAGGAGCGATTCAGTGCATCTGTGGGAGGGAATTTTTAAGAGGAACAGCTGAAATCCCATCCTTTTCCCAGTACCTGCTGCACTTTGCCCACCTTACCTCTCCCCCCATGAGATCTCGTGTTGCTGGGACAGAGAGCTTGGACTACCAGAGACTTGGCATAATGTGCTCCCACTGCCCTTCCTGGAGCCCTCTGAGGTATTCATCTCATAGAATCATAGAATAGCTTGGGTTGGAAGGGACCTCAAGGATCATGAAGCTCCAACCCCCCTGCTGCAGGCAGGGCCACCAACCTCCATACCTAATACTAGACCCGGCTGCCTAGGGCCCATCCAACCTGGCCTTGAACACCTCCAGGGATGGGGCATCCACAGCCTCCCTGGGCAGCTCTTCCAACACCTCACCATTCTCTTGGTTAAGAACTTCCCCCTGATATCCATCCAAAATCTTCCCTCCATCAACTGAAAACCATTTTCCCTTGTCCTGCTGTTATCTACCCTTGTAAAGAGTTGACTCCCTCCTGCTTGTAGGCTCCCTTAAGGGAGAAGTTCTTCCAGGGAGGAAGAGATTTCTGGACACCTAGCAAACAGTGCACACAGCAGCAGGAGGGGAGTGTGATTCCTGCAGCTCTGGTTGCTAAACACCTTGCAGACAACAGCAGACCTGCAACTCCAGAGCACCACCAATGACAGAACGCATAAAGAGAAGCATAAAGGCACAGGGAGGAATGAGTCTGCCCATCGGGTCAGGTCTTATGCTGTATTCCTGCATCTTTCCCTTCTGCAGCCTGTATGTCAGAATCCTGCTATGGTAAAGCAAGCCTTGCTTTAAAAACACGCTGAAAAGCTGTTTTTTTAAGGGGATCACACGTAAATAAAAAAACCATGACTAAGATGGCAGGTATTCAGCATACAAAGACTGACTGACTTGTGGCTGAGCCTCAAAAAATTACTGCAATCCACTGAAGAAGAAGGGTGGAAAAACCTTGTGTTCAGGCAGTGATCCCAGCCCTGTGAATACTGCACAGCAGCCCAGAGAGGGCAGCAACTGCTGGGCTGGGGGAGAAGGGGGGAGGAGGGTGCTGGAGCTTTGGCCACAAAGCGAAAACCAGCTATGATTTCTGAGAAAAACAAATTTCAGAGATTTCTGTGAAGCCTTTTTGAGAATTCACGGCATGTATTTCAAAACAAAGCCAGTCAGGCAGTACCTCCAACATGTGTAATGCCAATCTCTTTTGTGCAGGGTTCGCTGGAGGCGGTCAGCAGCCCCAGCCCAGGCTGAGGGTCTCAGTGCTGCAGCCCCCCCTGGGGCTGCACAGAAGTCCCACCTGGGGGGAGCAGGTCAGTGACTTACATTAATCCAGGGAGGCACATTATGCTTTTTTTTCCCCATTAAATTCACTAATTGAAGTTAAATGGAACTGAAACACTAACTGCTGATGAACCAGCCTCTGAGGGTGCTGATTTAATGACATGGTGTTGTAAAGCAAATAACGTATATTGCTGGACACGCTGAACAGGAATACAAAAGATAAACATGATACATTTGCCAATGGCAGCACCATGTGCTTCGTGTTTCACTCATTCCTCTTGGTCCCACATTCAGAGTATATGTATTTCAAATGTAATTTCTCTTTTCAAGCATGACACTGTGTTCTATTCAGATTTTATAGGGTTACTCAAAGTGGAATGAAAAACTGAGCCTTGCAGATTTTCTAAATGAAGTTTGTGCCTAATAGTAGTGCACTCCTATTTTAAAACGCACGTTCAACTTTTGATTATTGTCATCCACGGCTCTACAGACATTACAGCACCTTTGCTGTTTAACTCAGGAATGCATTCCGGAGCTCCTCAGAGGTTCAATTAAAGTTTCATATCTATAATAAACAGCAGAGTGCACATCAAAGGAATCCGAGAATATTCCTGCGAATTACCTCGGGAAGGCAATTGGTCTCTGTAAATAAAGCTGAGTGCGTGCAGAGGAGCGATGCGCTGGGGTAGAGCCCTTGGCAATGCACTTGACAATCAGGATGACTCCCAATCATCATAGCATTACCTTCTGCTTCAGAAACAGAGCAGACGCTGAGCTCAGGTTTGACAAACGGAAGCGCTTTCCGCTAGGTAAGGCTTGCAAAAAAAATCTTGCCCATTTCATACCTACAAACATTTCTTGTTCAGCGCTGAAAATGTTAACATGAGATGAGTTTAAATACTCCTCCCTGTCTTTCACACCATCTTAGTTTCAGCCGGATGGAATTGCTTTCCTCAGAGCAGCTGGTGCGATGACTTAGGCTGGACTCAGAGGGCCGTGTTTGCTGCCACTTAAACCACTGCATGTGTAGAGGTGTGCTGTAAGGGGAGCAGATCTGAGGCACAGGAGAGCAGCTGTCCTCACCCTGCCCAGCACAACAGCTCATCACCCAGCCCACCCAACACCCCACCGTGGGACCTCTCTTATCACAGATGAACGGCTGCAGCTGGCAGCACCACATCCCTGTCCTACACAGGAGGAATCTTTGTGAAATACCACGAAGTGACAACGGATCTTCTTCTAAAAGAAGTTTCTAATAATACCTTTCTATTTCTGGAATGCATGTCCTAAATGCTAGCCTTTAAACACACGCTTCAAATTAACATGCAAATTTATTTTTCTTATCTCCTTAGAAATGACTATGATACAAATCAATTGCCTGTATAAATTTAGAAATCCTCCTTTGGTTTCTTTTCATTATTTGTTTTTTAGTATTATTCCACAAACTACTAAAAATAGCGTGGATTCTGCTGGGAAATACAGCCTGAACTAACAGTTACCGAAACAACAAAGTGCTTTTGTACACTTTTGGGCTGCTTAAAATGAACAGAACTACGGTATAGCCGAACTGTAAAATCTGCTTTATGAAAGTTCTTCCAACGATGGAAATAGCAACCTTGGCCACAGCATCACAAAACCCACCAGCATGAAAGAGGCCGAACCAGTATCTGAACCACAGGTCTCACAAAGCTCTGTGAAAGGGAAAATCCCTCCATTCTAACACAGAAATATTTGAGGCCGTTCCATAAACCTTGTGTGACAGCCATAGAAACCCAAACAAGTCCTACCGTCGTTCCTGAGGATGAGCGGGGTGGGAGGGCCCAGGACCCGGCTGTTGGTCACTGTGTTGGTCACCACACACGTGTAGTTGCCCACGTCTGAAGCTTCCACCTTCGCGATGTACAGATTCCCCGTCTCCTGCGAGACGAAGCGGCGGTTGTCCTGGTGCACGAAGGATGGGTACTCATTGAAGATCCAGGCGTAGGTGAGCTCTGGAAGCATAGAGACCATCAGTGCTGGTGACAACCAACCCTTTGCTGATGAGGGGCTTCAGCCCAAACCTCAACTAGAGCCCCGAAAATGATTTGCACCCTGCTCGCCTTGGTTAGGGAACACAGATACATCACAGCCCATGAAACGACCAAATAGCAAACATCTTGCAAGTTCTCATCATTCATGGCCAGAAATTTCCCAGTGTGACACCTGGAACATCTCTCCTATAACCTATAAGGTTGAGGGATTGTTTAGCTTGAAGAAAAGGCTCTGGGGAGACCTCATTGCAGCCCTCCAATACTTGAAGGGAGCGTATCCACAAGAGTGCACAGTGACAGGACAAGGGGGAATGATTTTAAACTGAGACAGGGGAGGTTTAGGTAGGATATTAGGAGGAAGTTTTTCACCCAGAGGGTAGTGAGGCACTGGAACAGGTTGCCCAAGGAGGCTGTGGATGCCCCATCCCCGCAGGCACTCAAGGCCAGGCTGGATGTGGCTCTGGGCAGCCTGGGCTGCTGGTTGGCGACCTGCACACAGCAGGGGGTTGGGACTGGATGAGCATCGTGGTCCTTTGCAACCCAGGCCATTCTATGACTCTATGACACTTCTGAGACTGCATGTAAACCTCAGTTCTCTTGAAATGTTCTTTACAGTTCTTCCAATCAAGAGTACAATGTATTTTATAGCAATTCTACTTCTGTTACAAACATTTCAGCCTTCCTGGCTTGTGCCTTATTTTTTTTTTTCTTCTTAGTTTTTCTTTTTTTTTTCTTTTTTTCTTTTTTCATTTAGAGAGAATTTAGAGGAGGATCTGCCAAGCTGTGATATCATACTCTATACATTTCATTCATCTGGAATTCCAGAATCAGCAAAAAATTCCAAACACCAAATTAAGCAGCTGTAATCTTCTCTGTGTCTAATTAGAAAACACTCTGCATTTTGTAAGGCATCCTTAGAAGTTATTTGGCCATAAGAACTAAGAGAGAGACACGCTGCAAGTGGTTGCAGTTTGTAAGTGAGGTTAATGCAATATAACCCTATTATATTTGCCTAAGACTAATATGCAAACCCACTAGAAATGCTTGAAGAACTCAAGTGAGTGCAAGATTGTTGTAGTTTTCTAAGACAGCAGTAATTACACTAAAAAGCGCATTCTTAGTTTAATACTCTAATGAGTCATAACTGTAATTGACCTCCACTACCATTAGGTATTTTGGAAAAATATATTCTGCCCTCACGTTCCACTGTTTACACACACAAGGGGTTGAATGCAGTTTGTGGGCTTTTATTTATTTATTTTTAACAACAGGATTATAAAGTGCCTACTTAGACTTTTAGGAAGTTATGATAATTATGTTTATGTAGGGATATCTAATCATCATATTTACACACGTGCATCTAATTATAAGTAACGTCATGCTGATGCCAAGAGGATACTCAGAGCAAACAAGGTAGCACTTCTCATTTGGCTTATTTTTTTATTATTAGTTTATTATCTTTTTTCTTTTCTTCTTCTTTTTTAATTTACTTTTGGTGAAGAATTATCTTGTTAGCTCAGAAGCACCCAGTAATGGCAAATAAACACCCCTGCTGCAGAGCACACGGAGACATTTAACGTTGAGCAAACCTCCACATCGCAGGTATCCACTAAGGCCCCCCAGACTTTGTAACTTTGTTGACTGAGAAATGGTGAATAAATCACACATTCTTCATACAAACACAAGACTGGGAGGGTTTTCCTGGACCAGCAATCCCTGTCCTCCCCTGCCCTTCCTCAGGATGTTCCATGCTCCCATCACAGACAACCCAGAAGCACCAAGGTTTTTGGTTCCTGCTTTTCCAGTGGAAGTTGGTTTTGCTTTAATTGCTTAGAACCTCCTGATTTCCAAATTAAATATTTTTATTACTTGGATATATCCACATGATTCTGGGCTAAAGACACCTTTAGCTTAAGTAGTTCTTGTCTCTTTGCTGGTGAGAGCAACGAAGAGCCCATCTGCTTTCACTTTCAAGACAGTCATTCCATTCTTAAGAAAGCTATAGTAGCTTTTCCTAGGCTCTGTTCTAGAATCACAGAACCACCAAAAGACCTCTACAGTCACCCAGTCCAACCATCCACCTACAAGCAATACCCCACTAAACCACATCCCTCAGTACCACATTTAATGCTTCTTGAACTCCTCCAGGCACTGTGACTCCATCGCTCCCTGAGCAGCCCATTCCAGCACCGTCCTTTTGGAGAAGAAACTTCTCATAATATCCAACCTGAACTTCCCCTGGCACATCTTGAGGCCATCCCCTCCAGTCCTATCGTTAGTCACATGGCAGAACAGGCTGACCTCCACCTCACCAGAGGTTAGAGTCAAGACTGTAGTTAACTGTAGTTAAAACTCAAGACCTTAGTTACAAATCTTGAGCGTATGTGTCATCTGAGAAACGTGAGAGGCTGAAAACCCTGGTAGGGAAGACACAGAGAGAAGAAAGCAGATGTGAAGTTGTTCAGGAGTGAACATGGATTCTTCCAACAACCAAAGGCACTAAAGGGGACCTATTTCTATAAAGAGTGAACCCTCAAAACCTCTCCAAAAGGCGTCTTCAGGTAATATTGATTTTGCTGCATACAACTAAGGAAGTCCAAATCCAAATGCTGGACATAATAAAGATCTGATGCCACAATTCTTCCTTCCTTTCATTAAAATAAACCATTGCACAAAGATGCAGCCGCCTCAATTACTCAGCCTTACATACTTGGAGCAGTCCATTATTGCTACAGGCTAGCTAAAAACAACTGGATAATTGTCTTGCTAAAATAGCACGGGACTGATGGAGTATAAAGCACAGGAGACAAGGCAGACTGGAGTCTCTGTAAGTGCATTTGCTCGTGTGGCAACATGTAAATAAATACTGTATCAAACTCACTTTGATTTCCTTAGAGATCCTAGTGCAATATTTATGGCTTTTCAAACTTGACGGATTTCTTTTGATAAGGTTTCAGATACTAATTGCTCTGGAAGTGATAGACAGTTCACATCCCATAGGCAATTTGTAAGATCTGTGTAAACAGACACTTAAAATACAGCCTGACACAGCTCCTGGTGGCTGTGGGTGATGGAAACGTTTACCAAGTTACAGACAAGGATTCTTTCAGCACAAAGAACAGATGGTAACAAGCAATTCATGGTTCTAATCACACGTTATACTCGATATATATCAGGAACTTATTACAAACTTCTGCTTTTTAATTTGGGGACTGTTCCATTAGTAGGCCCAGGGAGTGGTGGGGTCAACATCCAGATGTTGTACTGAGGGACATGGTCTAATGGGGAAACATTGGCTGTAAAAAGGCCTCTGTAGCTGTTGTGGGAACAGCTATTAAAACATTAAGATTATGGTTACCATAAAGCTGAGTGGGAGAACGAAATTTTGAAATTAATATTTGCAAAAAAATAAATTAAAAAAGAAGGGGAATAATTTATCATTTTTAATGAGAACAGTGTGGTACAATACACTATTAGTTTTTATAGGCTTTACTGAAATTTACAGAGATTAATCTTGTCGTTAACAGCTCCTATAATTTATATATTATCACCTACTATGTCACTCTCAAGTCAGACAGGCGGGAACTATTATTCAATGTGAAACAAAAGCTCAGCAGCGATTCCTGTAAAGTGTAAAAATTATGCTTTGTTCCACACTGCAAGAAACAGATGTGAAATTAAGAAAACGAAGAATCCCTTCCCTGCATAACAGTCCCAAGCAACCTGAGATATAACGGCAGAATTACAGCATATTAGTGCGTGATTTTGAGATATTTCGTAACGAAAGGTGAGAATCATCCTGCTATGCTATCCTTAAGGACAGCTGAGCAAACACACTCTGAGTTAGGTTTGCACTCTTCTTGGTCTCACCCCATAAGCATGGCAGTTAACCATGTGGGACCTGTGCTCTGGGCAGGGCTGGAGTGGGAAGGGCATCTGCTGATAGGGACAGCGAATAAACCTCACAACAGAATGGTTTCTGGAGGACAATTTACAGCTTTTCTTCTGCTTTTGTTCCAATTGCTTCCATTTCTTGGCGTTTAAATTTCTCTCAAGTGGTACTAACAGATTGTTTGGATAGCGACAGTAAATTTAGGCAATGATAAAGTGCAACTGATCACCCGACAAACATCTTGTGAATTCACTTGGTATTCTCACCTTACTAAATTTTGCTGACTGCTTGCAGGGGACATTCCTAACTTCCAATGTCACTGGGATTTGACTGCTTAATCAAACTCCTTAGCCCCCTGAACAACACAACGGAGCTGACCAGGAGGCTGAATGCACTACAGCTGTTTGCATGAGCAGGCAGTGTGAAAGAGAAGACAAAGGACTGTCAGGGAAAAATGAACTCCTGGCATTATAACCACACCCTTGGCCCTACCCAATGACTTTCCAGCCATGGACCCAATGCTCCTTTCCACCCATACCTGTTTGTCTGCAACCTCAGTGTCACACCTGGAGCGTTCGGCACTTTTTCTCCTTCGTGGTTTTATTATAATAGTAGAGCTGCATGAATTATGCATTGTACACATAGCTTTTGTGATCCTGTAGCCCGTTTCATTGCCCTGCCAGCACTTTGGATCAATTTTTTTTTTTTTTAAATTTTATCTTCTCTTCTTAAATAATTGCCACATAATTTAAAGGAATCAACCTGGGTGCAAATGCTGCTCAACAGCTCTGTGCTCTGGGGCAGCCAGGTAGCAGCACTGCTGCTGGGCCACAACTTCACATTTTAATAAAAGGAGTCATGAATAATGGACCAGATTAATCTCAAGTTAATAAGATATTTTTGGCTAAACAGTCATCTGTACTAAAATGGACAATGCCGCTACTCAAAAGTCAACCACTGACAAACGAAGATATGAACGATCCTTGCAGACAGGAAAATAAACCCTTAATACGAGTGAATTGATGCCCAGAATTTAGCTTAGAGAAGTACAAAAGCACCACTGGTCAATTAGGGCCAATGATGATCTGGTCTTTGACAAAGAAAGCAGAATTATCTGCCCTGGAGTATTTACCCACATTGTTTAAGGAACAGCTACAACGTTACTGAGACCCAGCAGCTTTATAGAAAGTAAAAAGCTTTTGTGAGGCACATTAGGAAGCATCTGAAGGGTAAGCAGGAGAATGCTTTGCTATTTAGAGGTTTTACCTGAAACTGTATTATAAGCAGCTACAGGAAAGGACGCTGCCATACAACAACACACTCCTGCAAACCAATCAGACACAAATCCAGAAACGGTCAGATCCACGAGGGTGTAAAGCAGTAAGGTAAGGGGGTTAATGAGATGGGAATGTTATGAAGACGCGGAACCAAAGAAGGCGACAGGCAGACTGAGAGGTCACCTCTCCATCCTGAGGTACGACAAATCACAACTGCAGCACCTCTGTGGTTTTTCAAAGCTTTTCTTAAAACCCTCCGACACCGACACTGCAACTTCCCCACAAGGTCTAGCAGGGCATAATGCACCAGAAGAGAATGGAGTGGTGTTGCAGGTTGCACCGCTGCCATCTGCACGCCAGGCAAGCAGTCCCTCTCTGCTTTGAGGCGGTAACTCCTGCAAACATGTGTCCCTGTGTGTACTGGCACTGGTTTATGGTAGCAGGAAAGCTGAATATGCTGTACACACTCATGCATGGAAATGTATGTTTTTTGCAATTTCCAATGCCCACCATCAGAGCCTGCCATCCTCTTAGTCACAAACAACGCAAATACACAAACTGATGTCACTCACATTAATGAATCAGAGCACGAATGAGGAAAATGCACCAACTGGCCAAGCTTGGTGGCAGACAGCCATCTGCAACATGGTCAGGGCTGTGCTTGCTTCCTGGCCCTGTGACTCCATGCCTGCCCAGCACATGGAGCTCCAGGTGAAAGTAATAAAAAAGGTGAGAGATCCTCATTACCTGAAGCTCAATCAATAATCACCTGCATCTGCTGCATCTCCATTTGTCAGTATCTAAAATAGTTAAATATTTGATGGCTGCACATAATTGACCCGGCTTATCTCTCGTTAACAGCCTCCAGCCCCAGTCGATGGCTGGCTACACCGCCTGCGTGGCACTGTAAACATTAATGAGTACTGCACCATGCCTTTTGGGACTGTGACAAATTTCTAACCTGAAATTCCCCCAGGGAGAGAAATCAGCAGCAGCCTTTATCTATGACTGAATAGAAAATATTGCTGAGAGTCTCATTCTACTGTATTTTCTACAGCTAAATAAACAAACCTATTTCAAAAAGGCCTGATGGGCAGCAGACACCATCCCACACCTACAGCAATCTGGCATAAAGGGTGACAGGTTTTGTCCTGACAAACCTGATAAACTGTCTAACAGGAACATACAGCTTAGCCTGCTCTTGTCAGAACGAAAGAAACCCCAAAACAAACTTAGACTGCAATTGTCCCAGGAGTTATTCTATTTTTGGGGAACCCTGTTGTACATTTAACAACAACCACAGAACCCTGCCCAGGTTTCACACCTACAAGTTGCATGCTTGGTTTCATTTAACTCCAGGTGATTTGACGTTTCTTCCACCAAGCTTTATGATGCTCACT
Organism: Perdix hodgsoniae; assembly: GCA_035772895.1. Taxonomy (NCBI): domain Eukaryota; kingdom Metazoa; phylum Chordata; class Aves; order Galliformes; family Phasianidae; genus Perdix; species Perdix hodgsoniae. The sequence goes on along the minus strand of JAPSGF010000029.1, from coordinate 6,301,758 downwards.
CTGTTTTTAAGCTGATCTCAATGAAGAAATGTAGGTTAAAAGCAACCCACAATAATAATAGCTCGATACATTCCACTGAGTGGCATCAGCATCCCCACCAAGGAACACAAAGGAACCAACAAAGCACCTCTGTGATAGACACAGTCAGCAGCAAAGGGAAAGGAGGGAGAGCCAGAATAAAAGACATGGGGGGCCCGACTGAGGCTATTAGTTACTTATGGGCAAACATCAAATGAGAACAAGGATGCTGTAAGCTGAGCGTGTACATAACTGACACACTGCATGTTAATTCTGCACTACATTTCTGAGCTGCAAGATTCAATCATTGCTTGTATTTCCCCAGCTTGTTCTGCACAGAGTGCTGCAGATATCACCTTAAGGAATGACTCGCAGATTTAATCCATCAGTTTGTTTTCTGTTTAAAGCCAGGGAGAGTTAGCCTAAAAATCTTCCTTTTTTTGTGCACTTGCTTCAGTAAAGCTAAAGGTCCCTGGGCTGATTTTAAAACATATTTCAATGTGACCTAGTTAATCCTTTAATACCAGCCTTCAGTACCTTTGATCAGCCTCTTACTGTAGCTATAAGAGATTAGATCAAACCTTTCAAAAAACAAAGTTGGATGTGGAGCATTTGGTAACTGCAGTGAATTATTACCATCAGCTCCAAGGTTGAAATATTTGGCCAAGCAATGAGGGTGGGCAGTGCACCCTTTAGGGGAGATCAGTGCACAGATGTCTGCATACATAATGCCACACCACTGCACCACACGACATAGGAAAAAAGAAACCTACACATTTGATAGACAGCGTTTTGACATACATCAGTTAAAAGCAACATCATGGTTGCACACTGGAACGTATGCATGAGATGACAGAAAATGCTCAAACCAATAACCTGATTTATTTTTTAGCTACAAAACAACACCTCAGCAGGAAGGAGCGAAGGACTTCTGTGTGGAGCAATAGTTGCATTCAGAGATCTGGAAACTCTAATCTGACTGCAGAATTAGAGATGCAGTGCTGATGTTAAGAGCATCCCAAGGGAGCTGAGAGCAGATCAGACCCCGGCTGACCCTATGAATGCGGTGCCAGTGGCCATTTACAGTGGGGCGAGGGGGGGGGGGGAAGGGTTGTGGCAAAATGGTTAGAAGAGCCTGGGAGCTGCCCTCACATCCCTAATTTATTTTGCATGGAGATCACAAGACGTTAGGACTTTGGATAAATGCCTATTGACTGCACTCTGTCAGATGACAGATTTCACTCTTCAGGCAGCCTCTGTCTACGCTACCTTTTCCAATACTACTTCAATCTTCATTTAGAAGTAAAAGCAATATAACAGGGGGAATGCACCACGTGACTAGCTTGCAGATTATCTCTTTTTAAACATGTCATGAGCTGCCACTGATAAATAAAAAATCCATTAATGTCACGATCCTTATTATTTCCAAGGTCCGTACTAAAAAGATGAGCCTCCTCACTACAGGAGTTAAAAGCACCGGCCATCCCACCTCACTGCCCAGCCTGGGACAGTCCAGCTGGGGCACAAACACACAGCCCACCATAAGAGGGCAAAAACATCAGGAAATCTGCTGTCTCACTTAAAACCGCATCACAAAGTTACAGAGTCAGAACCTTCCCAGCCAGGAAGTGAAGCAGCTCTGCTGACACCGAAGGTGAGTAAATGATGTACGGCAGATGAAAATTGGGGTCTGAATGCTTGTGTGGAATTCTGTCCTCAACTGTGACCTACTCTGCAACTCCTGCTCACAAAACCCAGTCCTGCTGAAGCAGGGCAGATCGCTGGCCAGGCACCGGTCGCACAGCCAGGTTCCTTAGAGAAGTACAAATCCAAACTGTGGTTGGCATTTGTTACTGCAAATACTTCTGATTTCACAAATTACTCAATTAAAACAATACCTGCATGTTCATTGTGTCATCAGAAATATCAGTCTTTATGTAGGCAGAAAATAAGAAGGATAAGCGAGTTACAAAAGCACATTTGCCTCATCCAAATTTGGGAATAATTTATCTTGCTCTCTTACCCCTAAATATGTTGACAAACCTGTACACGTGCTGAATCAGCAGTTTTAGAGAAAGGATCATGTCAGATTAATTTTAATTTCATCCATTTCTATCCCCTGAGAAGCTTTTCTTACTCTTAATAATTTAAACGCTGACCGTGGTGCAATGTAAAAAATAAATGACGGGAGATGCACTCTGAATGGAAGCTACAACTCTCAATCACTTCTTATTTAAATGAGTTTCGTACGCCTGGATCTAAGTTTAATGAAACTTCTTTTCCTGAACTGCAATAACCCTCTGCACGTGGAGCCCTGCACAAAGCACGCTGCTCTCCTGCAGCTCAGTGCTCACTGCCACGCTGCTGCAGAGAGGAGAGCATCAGATAATGCTGCTCTGTCCAGAAGTGCTGCCAGGCTGCTGCGAGCCAGCACGGCTTACAGCAGGGTTACTCCCCTTCAGTGGCTGGGGGATCCTGGCTGAAAGGTGCACAATGATGCTGCTCACAACGGGTAGCTGTGGGGACATCATTTTCTGGTCAATTGGAAGCTTTAGGGCACAACAGCATGCTTGCTTTGAAATGCTGGCATTTATTTGTACATACAAATTAACTGCTGCACGGGGATACGTGGCTGCTATACGTTGTCACTATTAATCAATTTTTCCTAGTTGAAGAGTCAGGTATTTTTACTGCTGCACTGTGTGTGTGTGTGAGATTTGTGATTGCCTGGCACTCTTTTCCACTGCCAGCATACCTGCAATACTCACTCTCCAACTCCTAGATCCTGACTCAATTCAGTGGGTGATTTCAAACAAGCCAGAACCTCCACTGGTCCTGATACTAATGCAAAATACTTCTATCCTTTCTTCTGCAGCCACAAGGGACTGCTTTACCTGAACCTGTTTTGGCTTCGACCTTTGTAGCAACCCATGAAGGTTGCTCAGAGACCTCAGATGTCATTGCATCAAATACAGAAAAGCCATGGTACTTGTCTGATTCAAATTTTTCATCCCTCTAAGGATATCGCCTTAATAGGAATGTGTCATAACAGGAGGATCCAGCACTGAGAGGCTGATTTAACACTTACACGAAGGTGTGCTTAAACCCACAGCATCCAGCAGTTCTCACTGGCATTGATGCTGCACAGCAGGCAGAGCAGGCCAGCACTGCTTGGATGGAACGAAATCATCAGCTGCAGTCAGGCAGACATGAGATGGAAACGTCCTTGGCCTATCTGGCTGTCAGTGACGTAGAGATACCTTTTCTTCCTCATTCTGTTGTTTTTTCAAGGCTGACTGTTTAAATACTTGTCAAAGTTTTAACGTCAGCTTTGTTTAATGTTGACTCTAAGGGCAGCAGTGGAGAACATGACCAACAACTCTAACCTGCTCGAGGGGAAGGCTCCCATACGTTGCTCCAGTGATGGCGTGGAAGTGGCTCAAAATCCTATCAGCCATACTTACAGCCCAAACATTTCCACTGTTTCCAGCCACCAAAGTGCCCATCATTTCTTAAAAAAGAAAAAAATAAATAAATAAAAGGAGAGAAAATGTGACCAGAGGAGAAGCCAGGCACTAATCACTTTTTCTGCAGAGCACAGAAGTGGTCTTAGCACCACTGTAATCAGTAAAGTGCTTTCTGAAAACTTGCCTGGTGTCTACACTTCGCTACCTACCATACAGCATGAAAGGCTGAGATTGAGATGAAATCAGAATTGCCATCTCTTCTGTCAAATGCTAAAATTTCGTTAGTTCTACTCGATTAAGTTGTGCTACAGAACTAAAAGTTCTCTCAGCTATCAGGGGAAAAAAGGCAGGAGAGAGCAGGAAAAACCTGAACACATCCATTACATGAAAAGATGTGAAAATAACTCTCTGTCAACATTTCGGCTCACAGACAGAGACTACACGGGTGTATTTCCAACAGCAGTAATGGCATCTGAACAACTGAACCTTAATAAATCCTCTCCTCTTCGGGGAGATGGACATCCAGAAGCACATCTAGAAAATGGGTGCTGCAAAGAGATTGACAGCTCTTCCTCTGGCTTTTGTTTTTGCGTAATAATAAGGGCAAATACCTTCAAAACTAAGCAGTTTTGTCCAGGGCTTTTCTACAGAAACAAATGATGGCACAGAAGGATATGGAGCACCACCTTCCTTGGCCACAGGCATGTGGGCAGGGGGACAGGACATCCTGTAGAAAGCCAGCAAGTTTACAGTGCACATTCAAGCACTATGAGCATATTTAAGCCACCCAAAGAAGCTATCAGTTTATTTTTTTCCATAGATTACTGAGATAAACTGAGCGAGGAAAAAAGCAATAGATGTGGTGGTACAGGCTATGAAAAGGCAGACCTCAGAATGCACCATGCCTCTGGAGAACACAAGGAACACAATGCTTAAATAGCTGAGTAATCCAGAGGCACAGCTCACGTACATTCATCATTTCCCACCGCGCTTGGAAATTCAAAATCCTTTATTCTATGGGATTTTCTCACAAGGGCAGGAAGGCAGATGTCATGAGAGCATTGTGTAGACAGATCTTCCAGAAAGATAAGGAAATATAGGGAAGGGGGAAAAAAAAAGTTAAGAAATAAATGCCCCAAAGGCAAATTCATTTATCTCCCCACAGACAGGGACAGGACGAGTTTTGGGGCTGGATTTACAAGCTTGGTCGTCTGCATGTTTATGGATGTGCTGCCAACGGCCACGTGAAACTCGCACACCTTCCTATGACTTTTGCTTTAGTATCCAGGCTCACAATGGAACACCAAGGATGACAGAAGGTAGCTGAAAACTGGAGGTAAAACATTAATGAATCCTGTCCTGAACACCAAATGAATCCCACTGAAGTTGCAGCTCAATAACTCAGTTCCCACACACTTTCACAAAAACAGCTATTTGGCATAGAAAATGTTTTGACCGTTTGTATTTTGGAGATCAAGTCAGCAGCACAGTGACCTCCAGATAATCCCTGGGCTCATTCCCTACAGACTTGTGTTCAGAGCCCTGAGAAACACGAGAGAGGACTTGCTTTACTTTGTGCTGTACGGGTATTTTTTTGGCTGGGTGCTCTTTTTTTCCTTCTCTTATCTTCCCATTAAACGTATCTTGCCAATCTTGATTAATAGTGTCATAAAAAACCCAAACAAAAATAATCCAAAGTAAAAATGTTTTCACCAGTGTCTTTCAAAGTAAACAGTCTATATGGCATTTCAAAATGCTTCACTGTTTGTAAATATGCCTAAACGTAATAAAAAGGCTTAATATGGAATGAAACGCTCTGGACAAACCCAACTTATTTTTTGTATATTTGTTTTCATTTTAGCTAGCAAGGCCCCCAGATCAATTATTCATGCAGCTCTTGGGAAGAGAGGCAGCAGGGAGTATTGATCTAGGAGAACTTTGAGAACATAAAGCAATACAGCATCATTTTTATGGCACCCAAATCACACTCTCATCCTGCGGAATGCTGAGGTACCATACCTAGGGCTCACTGAAACAGTCATGAAAACTTTCTGATGTTCCATACGTTTCTAAAACTGTTACTGCATGTGATTTAAGTACTTAATAAGCTCTGTCAGGTAGAAGCGCCGAGAGAATGCTGCTGTAGTGTGCAGCAGCTGCCATTGGGATCCTGGTGTTGTTGTAGCCCCATAAGGGCTGGAAGAGCTTCATGATGTTTCAGGAGAAGTCATCCTCAGCTGTAACAGAGCTCTTTTCCAGAAGAATCCATGCAGCTGAGAGTATTCCTGCAGCCCTTCCACCAATATCTGTATCCTTACTCAAACCCTGCGTTAAATTCTGTGCTTTATCACCCATAAGCTCTGGATCACAAACACAATGAACGCTCACTGAAGCCAAATTGGAATTACACAAATACATTTAGGACTTTCAGTCATCTTTTTCTTGTCTACAGCTTGACCGCTCACACTTCTCCTATTGCCCATCATGCTGTTACATGTGCACCTCATGCCACATTCCCACACCAATATTTACTCTTACATGACCTTTCCATAGAGGTTCACAGACTGGCTGACACACGACCATCGTTAAGTTTTGATTAAAAAAGCAGTGGAAAGAATGAGGGAGAATCCTACATGCTGCAGATAATTATTTCAGACAAATGCTAACAACACAGGCGGGCATTTTTCTATTATTTTTTACACTTAGTGCAAGAGGACAAGTAAAGAAGGGGAGAAAAGTAATTAAAAACTTAAAGCAGACAAGATGCCATCAATCCAGCAGGATGGGCTTGAGGGGCTCAGGCTCCACACGGAGAAATTACAACCAAAGCAAACGTTTGATTTGCATTTGTTCTTTTTCAGCTCAGCAACTTCCTGAGCTGCAGATAAACATTTATTTTCCCCAATTTCCAGCACTCAGCAAGCACTTCATCATAGGAGGCACTTACATCATGATGCTGCTTAACACAATGGAACACCAGGATGCTCTGACCTGACAGAACAGCGGCTCCCTGCTGGAAATGTACCGCAATGCACAACTCGTTTTGTCTTAAGGGAGCGAGGAGGAAAGCAGCCTGGATTCATATGTTGAACCTCCAAGCCATATTACAATAAAAACTGGGGCAATTCATGGAGATGCCCATGCTGCCCTCGCAAGCCCTACGTGCTCCACTTCATGATGGTGGAAATATCTGTTAACTATCTGGACTTGCTTTCAAGATGAATTCCTAGTAACACCTGAGTAATAGGAAGCTTTATATTTGGCATCATTATGAAGAAAAAACCTCTCAGCAACTAACTTATGCAGGCTAACATAACTCCAATTTCAAACGCCAGCTCTTTAAAAATGGATATTTCCAAGCAGTGAATTGCAGCCCAAAGGATGAAGGCCTGGAAGCAGACAGATGTTTGAATTTCAGTACAAGAATGCATTTTTAAAACCAAGATGACCAACAGTGGACAAGGAACGATTCCCTTCTAACAGATTTCAATTACTGAATTTGCACAGATAAGGGCAGCCCTGAGCGTTGCCATCTGAGTCACCCCAAAACTGAGGGAAAACTGCAGCTGATCCCCCACACAGCTGGGAATTTCTCTTATCAGGAGGGAATTGTTGCGCCTGCACCTCTGACACCCAGAGGGATAACCTACACCCAGTGCTCAGCAACAGGCCAGGTCTTGGTTTCTCGTTCTTTTCAGGCTTCTTCCATTCTCCTGAATATCCTCGATCAAAGTAACAGCTATCTTCCAGCTGAACTGTTCTGCCTGCTCTCTTATTTTTATTATTTTATATGAAATTTTAAATGCAGAATAGAAGTTACAGTAAAAAAATAAAATTAAATTAAAAAAGCCACAACATAGAATTCTTCTCCAGACAGTCCTATGCTTCTGTGCTGGTCATGAATGTCCCCAGGCACTTTTGGAAGGATGATGAAGTTAGCTTTGCTGTCATAATCAAATTCCAAAATAAGTAACTGTGTTTCCTCCATCTTAATTGCCACTCACACTTTCAACTCGATGCATTACTCCTCTCTTCTAACCTGACTGCCGCATCTCAACATTGAATCATTGCAAAGTTACACTCAGAGGCAGCACAGGGAGGCACGGGGCAGGAGCTGATCTCTGCAGCTCTGCTTTGCAAACACTGCCTCAGAGCCCTGGGATGGGAGCTGCCAACAAAACACCGCGATTTTCCGATACGCAGTTCATTCCCAGCGACATCTGATATTCTCTTATGAAGCTCCATCTGCCCAGAGCTGGAACAGGAGATAGCTGTGGTAATTGTGCAGTAACTGGTAGAGACCAAATAGTTTCTATTACTCTGGGAGACATACGGAGAGCGATGCACATGATTGAAAAGCATTAATGTTGCAGTTGTGACTTCTAAAACTCATCGTTATTTCTAACCTTGGGAGGAAGGAAAAGAAAATGAAATTATTTCCAGAGAGAAGATTAATTCCTGCAGAACAAGGGTCTCACTCTCAATTACCTGGAACTATTTTGACTTTCCACAAAACACTTTCTATGCAAACCAGAAAACCACCACGGGTGTACAGCAGCCCAGCTTGGTTACAACACTGCAATTGTATCAATTTAGACTAATTGTGGATCTGGCTTGATACGATTAAGATAATTTACTAGCTGTAATAGTCCAGACGGTAGAATGTGGCCATGTAGGAAGACATCTTTCATCCAAATGACAGAAGGAAATAACTGCCCTTCAGTTTCCTGTCTTTCTGGACACCAGAAGCACGCTTGCCTCCTGTCACCTCCCTATCACCCCAAGATGCTGTTGGGCAATTCTCACCCAGCTGGCGAGCAAGCTTTCAAAGGACAGGCAGATGTCAAAGCATGATTGGAAATTCCTTTAAAAGGGATGCAGAAACATGAAATATGATGACTGAAAGATGACCAGATGCCAGCGACGTACCAAAATCCCTCCCAACACAACGGCTGCTTGCTGAGTGCTGGCTGGTGGCCACAGGCCACAAACATCAGTGAGAAAATGCTGTCTTCCTTAGGGTCATGAGTGAAAAATTCTTATAAGCCTTCTTGCTATGAACACTGATATTTGTGCTGTTGGCTCCCAGCAAAGAATGGCATCTGACAGACACCACGTGCTCTCGGAACACGTCATTTTAGGGTACGTGCACATGCAGCAGCTCTTGCAGTCTCTTGGTGTTAACATTCAGAAGGTACACAAAGAACACAATATAGCCCTTGTGATGTACTTAAAACCTTATGGCAATTCAGAGTAAAAGGTTGCAAATATATAATTTGCTGTCATGGTACTTCCTCCTCTCCTATACCACCCTGCTCTGCCTCTCCCTCCTATAAAGACAGTAGGAAGAGCACGTACTGTCTTTCCAGAAATAAATCATATGAGGCCTGGACAATTGCTGAGCATCCAGGAGAAAAAAAACACAGGCAACAAGTGTCCTAGAAATTAAAACAATACTGAGAAGAGATCATGCACAGAAGTAGTTCTGTCAACAGTATCGGCCTGTTTTTCAGAAGATATACATAGGTCACATATTAAAAGGCTTTGACAGCTCCACAAGGTCTCGGCCATGTCTTCTCCATATGCACACACTGCTCTGGTTTGCCTCAGCTTGTCTCCTATGCACATACGTGGATACAGTGCAGCTAAGATCTTTCTCTGCACTTATACCCAACTAAGGATCTCCCCATTTCTTTGCTCAACACAACTACTTAGAACCAACCCTTCAAGCAGACACCACCACAGAGCTGCTCTCTGAACCTTCTGGAGCACATCCTGAGAATGAAAACCTTTCACATTGCCACTGCACCCTCAATGCAAGAGAAGCAGCTGCCTTACCTCCAGAGTGGGGTGGTGGTCCACACAGCAGCACCATGCCCTGGCCCTGGCGGACGGACACTGTGCTTCTTACTCTGGTCTTGAAGTTCTCAAGATCTGCCAAGAGAAATAACTCAATTAAAGGAATTGCATTTTCTAATGTGAAGGACAGAAGATTTGTTAGGATTTTGCTGCATGACAAAGTGAGTATCAGCTTGCACAAGAGGTCTGTGGAACTGGGTGTGCTACAGAGCAGCAGCAGCCTCCTGCTGAAGTAGCAAAAGGATCATAAAACATTCCCAAAGCTGTAAGATGGGAAGAGGACGAAGTGTCGATTTACTCAGGGCAGAAGAAATGCCTGGAGAAAACTCCAGCAACTCATAAATGCTGCTAGAAAGTTCTTACACATTTAAGAAAAATTACTGCCTTAACCCAGTTCTGTTTCCCCGCAGGAAACTTGTTACTCATGCCCTTGCAACCCATGTGCAGAAACCCTTCCTTTCCCATAAGGAAGCCTCTCATTAATAACTATGTTAGCCACACGGTGCTTTAATTAAATTCCATTCCTCCTTCCACCTCTCTCCCTTTGCTCTCCTCCAGGGGCCACACGCTGCAGAAAAGCAGCTCCCTCTTGCCTTGCTCGCTGAATTCAAGAGACTTGCTAGGAGGTAATGCTGCACGAGCTCAGCACCAGGCACTGAGCAGCACCATCGGCTGCTGCAGGAGCACAACACGCCGAGTCGCTTCAGCAGCCTTCTGACAGTCCCTTGCATTTCAATTTCCATTTCTTCAGCTCTCAGTGTGGCTGAGCCATGGTTTGGAGATTGCAAACCTGTTGTCAGTGCAGTTGGGAACCAGAAGAAACACGGGCGATAAATATTTAACAGCAAGAATTAGCAGGAACATCATTCAAATGTTAAAAGGGCAACAAATTAAGCCTTGATTTTTATCCCCTGTAGAAAACGGATTTCAGAAGCACTACAGTGCATACATAAGAAAAGAAATCAGGAGAAATCACGGCTTCATTTCAGACAGATAAGCATGCAGGTCGTCACCTCGGAGCAGTCTGAGCTGGAGCTGAGGATGGTACCCACTGAAACCACAGCCCATCCTGCCCTCCTGAGAGCAGATCTTCACCCTCACCGTAGTAAGTTAATAGTGAAAATAAATACAGATCAGACTTGTGAGGGCTGGGTAATCGGGCAGATCGGCGGTTCCTATTATGCTGGGAGCCCTGCTCACGGACACATCCTGCTGCAGTCACATTAAGGCAGTTAACATACAGGCAAAAAGGGAACTACACTGGAAACAACAAGCAGGAATTTTCTCATAGTACTAGTAGGCATCAGGAGATCTGCAGCACAGGTCTGGCACACAGAATGCTCTAAGCTTCATTGTTTCAGGGATCCACTCCAGTTTTAAAATCTGCATTTCAGTTGATAAATATTGCGTGATTTTAAAAAGATGCTGCATGCATTAAAAACTCACAATTATTTGTGAAAACAGGGTCTGAACTAAACAATTACTAACCTGCCTGCCTTCTGCCCCAGCTCACAGACAGAACCAAACCAAGGTCATGCTGCCATTTGCATCAGCCAGCTCTGCTGGAAAATCAAACAACTTTGTGGGCACGGTGGGACGGGTTGGTGGTTGGACTGGATGATCTTAGAGGCCTTTTCCAACTTTAATGGTTCTGTGATTCTAAGATTTTCTGAACTTGGGCAGAATGGATGCACAAAGAAGATTCACATATTGGGTTTGAGTTCAAAATTGATCCAAATTTAATCTGGGTGCCAATTTAGCAGCGAGTTTGCATGCATTTGCTCAAACTCTACGTAGAGAAAGATGGACGCAGAGGTCCTCACAAAGACTCAAGGTCACATGTAGTGAGAACAAAGTCATTTCTGATGTAGTCCACAGATACGGAAGAAAACAGAAGAATAATGTCTAAGTCTTAAATAATATACAATATGAAAGATTATTTGTATGCAGTTTATATATGTCTTGTACATGTTAGGTAGATCTTCCTCAGCCTTTGCACAATCCATTATGGCACATGCATATCCATCCACACAGAACATTTCAGAGCTTGCACTGAATTCTGTTTTCGGTTCTGAATTCTACAACAGCCATACACAGGCCTGCTTTAGAAGGTAAGAAAGAGAAATTGCATCAGCTCCCAGCCTGCGTGGTTAAGCCCACTTGAACAGCGCTCCGGGGAATGCTTCAGTTAATCACCAGGGAGGGAATGGGAGAGGCCTTTCATTACCCATCATAAGGAACAGCCACCTTGGTGATCCAGCAACTCGTGATTACAGCAGCGTGGAGAGCAAGTGCACAACTCAATTGTTTAAATGCAGACTTTGTCCTCTACTTTTTTTTCTGCGGGGAGGAAATGACCCAATTTGTTGACAAAACAGCCAGATATTTATGACAGGAAAAGGAAAGGATTGCTACCAAGAGCAATCTGCTTGGACGATCAACTAAGAAATGATGGAAGAATGGTCAAAATCAATGTGAGGCGGCACACAAAGCAAAGCATTCATCATTAGCATTCCCAGTGCAAACTATTGAGTCTTTTAAGTCAATGGTCAATTCCGGAAAGCCTCATGCATGTGCTTAAAAACAGGCCCTGAAAGAAATAGCAAGATTAAGGTAATTATATAAAAAAAGCTAACGTCTCATCAAACTGACTGGGCTGATGATTCTGATGCCTTCACACTTCACATTTATTTGTGTAATACCTAAATAGAAACATGAACTAACAACAACAACAACATCACTACGCCTTCAAGACGTCATTAATAAGAAGTTTCATTTAAACACCACCTTGCTACACAACCTTTCCTGAGAATTTAGGAGCTGCTTCCGTATTGTTGAACGGCTGCAAAGCGTACAAATGAGTGATGAGCTGATTCGAGAGGTTCTTCTGCTCTCCCATGCTGTGCCAAATGGGCAAAAATATTTTTTTACAAGCTTCTGCTCAAATGGGTGCAAAATATTACACTGAAATTTGGCACAGCTGAATTCCCTGCGCAGTGAGGTCAAATTGCTTGGTTGATAAAAGTGAAACTCGCTTGCTGGGTACCACCCCATGGGAAGCTTTCAGGCTGGAGTAGCACTCTAACACTTCTTTTCCTGTTGTTTTCCCAAGAAAACACAGTTATCCAGGGCTCTGACTGGAGGGAAGTGAGAAATTACCATCTGTACTTTTACCATTAGAAAAATCAAAGGGATAGGAAAGCAGGAAAAAGAGTAACTCTGGCAGCTGAAGGAAGACACTGAATTCACAGTGTAACACTTCAGTTGTGTGTGTGACCCCAAGCAGCTCTACTCACCGCTACATTCTGCCTTGCCTTGGCCCCAAAACCCAAGGAGCTTGACTAAGATTTCTGTTCTTATACCTTATTAAAAATAAAACAAACCCCTAAGCCAACCACACACACACACCACAAAAGCCCACATGACTTATTGGGACAGCAAGCTCTCAGCACATTTTGGAGGACTATGAGACTTCCAAACTTCTCTCAACACCAGCTCTTTCCATTGGAAAGTGCAGGTGAGCAGATGCCACCAACCACAGCTGGGCCCACAGCTTTGCTCCTGGGACTTGGTAACACAGTGGGTAAGGAGTCTGAAAATAATCACATCATGATTAAGTACCTCTAGGTCCCCAAAGGATATTACAAACGCCGTATCAGAAATAAGAAACACGGTTGCTGTAAAACAGTATGGTTGAATGCTAGATACAGCACACTGAGCGTTAGTAAACAGAAGGGAGACGGCGTGATGAAGCAAAACAATGTCTGGAAAAGATAAGTTGATTAAATTCTAGCACGCAGGCATCACTGTAACTTAATTAAAATTTTTAGGGTGGGAATTGCTTCAATTACAGTGATCTATCACAGCCTAGATCAAGAAAGAAAGGAGTCTTAATTTCAATAAAAAATATTTACACATGAAAACAAGCAAAACATGACCAGAATTGAGGGCTGCTAATATGGGGAGAAACTACTTCTGGTCAGAGCCAGAATCCCTGCGTGTGCTTGGGTGAAAATCTGGTCATTCCACAGCTCGGATGCTCATGGCACAAGGCAGCACGTGACTTAAGAAACAGCCCTTCTGTTTGCACCATCGATGTGGGCAGGATGCAAACTCACCCTAAGCGATCAATGCAGCATGCAAACTCAGTACGTCTTTTCACTTAGTGAACTCCTTGGTGAGCCCTGGAATCCAAGTTTGTTCTTTTGAGAGAACGTCTGTTCTATGAGAGCGGTGAGGTGGTGGAACAGCTGCCCAGAGGGGCTGCGGATGCCCCATCCATCCCTGGAGGTGTTCAAGGCCAGGCTGGATGGGTCCCTGGGCAGCCTGGGCTGGTATGAAATGGGGAGGTTGGTGGCCCTGCGTGTGGCAGGGGGTTGGAGATTCGTGATCCTTGAGGTTCCTTCCAACCCTGGCCTTTCTGTGATTCTCTGATTCCTTTAATGAAGGATTTCAGAAGGTACATCAAAGCCCCAGCAAGTCAGCAGGACCAGATTAACTCACTGCTCTGTAGGTTCTTGGACTGTGACTAGCAGGGAGAAGAACTGTGGTTTTATTATTTACAAACAATCTCACTTATAGCTCCACTGATTGTTCTATTTTTAAGCTATTTACCCAAGCAGAGTATTTAGAGCATTTGTACTCCAGGCCCACTTCACTCCCTTTCTTGACTACAATGTGGAAATAATTTAGCTGCTGAACTCAGCACGCCCTGGGAACAAGAGTGAAACAATGAGGCTTCCCTTAGGAGGCTGTGAGTCTCAGGTCATTGGTGATCTGACAGAGAGATCCCTATTTTTTCTGAAAGCTAAGCTCTGTTTAGCCTTTCTTTGTTAGCCAGAGGAGTGTTTCCATGGTTTTTCCTTCTTAGGCTATTTATTTATTTATTTAATGTGTGGCGTAACGTTATTAGGATCCAAAATGCTTTCGTAATTATGCCAGCCCCCAAATTAAACAGAGACCTCTCTCTGTAAGAGGGCTATTTTACACCGACCATAGGAAAACAAAAATATTATGGAAAACTACATGAATAGCAAATGATTCAAATTGATTGTGACAGGTGTCTGCATGTCTTTTAGAAAGCCAATTTATGTGACTGGATCCTGCAGAAAGAAGCACTGCTGTACATCTCTTTGAATGGCATACTGTCAAAAACTCATACACCATTAGTGAACCCTTTGTCATTACATTGAAGATTTTTTTCCTAATGATTAGAAAAACACTGTCAATGCTGTTTTTATCTATTACTCTTATTCTTGCTGAACTGGGATGAAAACTATTTCTCCTTTAAATATTCTAGCCAAAACACACATAACAATCACTTTTTTATACATCACTGAATTTTAATTTCCAAAAGAAAGAGTGACTAATATTCAGGCTTAGAGAGAAAAAAATTGTCTTTCTGATGCTATATTTTACTTAAAGTCTATCTCTAGAGATTTCTGTGAAGTAAATTTGATAACACATCAGTGATATTGCTGTAGTGAGTTGATGCTAATAGCAAGCAGTTACCAAAACATAATACCTCTATCTCTATGTCTATCTATATCTTCTAATGTATTATTATTATTTTTGTAGAGTGAGCTATTCAACCTTAACAGAGGATGTATAAGATTGATAGAAAAACAAAGGATTGTAGCACAGGATCCCAAACAAGATGATTGCAAAGGCTTTGATAGAGAAGACAGGATGAAAACAAGAGTTCTTGAAGCTATCAATACAAATCCATAGTCTCCAATAAAGGAAAGCCTTGGGACTGAGAAAACGTGGGTTTGCGTATAACAAAAGAACAAGAATCTAAGCAACGTAAAACCTGCGTATTAAACCTTTAATAACAGAAAGGAATCGATGAAACGAGAGCAAGTAATTCAGTAGCATTGGCTAGACTGTGTTAATGATTTCCCACACAAATCGGATGGGGTATGGCGCTTGGTATTCCACACGTGAGTCTTGGCTGTCACTGGTAGACAAGAAACTTGCGTGGATCAAAAAGAATGCGATAAGTTAACAACAGACACACCAGAAAACTGAAATGAATGTGTTCACTGTCAGTTTGGGGCCTTTCTTAGCAGACAGAACATCACTTTGCCTATTCACAATAAATGAACTCCAGAGAACCACGCGCTGAGCTCCCCAACAGTAGGAAGGATGGGAAATAGTGCAATGATGCAGGTGAGGTGGAGTTACCTCTTCATCTACGTGAAACAAACACGAACCCCACTTATGTACACACATACAGCCAAGAAACTGAAAGCCAATTCTCAAGCATGACTTAAAAAGGTTTACGAAGCATAATGCAGTTTTCCTTCTCAGATCACTGATATAATTCTAAGATGATCTCAGCAACCTAAAATTTAGAGTGATGTTTAAGGTCATATTCACTCCTTGAATCAAAGTCAATGGGATTCTTTTTGATTAAAGGCCACACGGTGTGATGTCAAGGGGATTCAGAACAGGCTGCCAAAGACACCTTGTTTAATGAAACAGCAACCAGAGGAATTAGCCAGATCTTCCTTGTTCCTACTGAATAAAGAACCTTGTACAGAGAGATATCTTGTATGTCCTCTTTCAGAGGGTTTTCACCAAATCTGAGTAACACCAATGCACACAGAGCACACTTCCATATCCTGCATAATATACACAACCAGATGGAGAAGAAATCATTTGCATCACTGTACGTGGAATAATATGACATCACTGGATGCAGACTATAAACTATGCTAATTTAGCCCATGATACAGTCTTGAAGATGGGATTCTAGTGCATCTCAATCAATTACAGATTTTAGAGGACACTGGTTTGAAGAAATCACAGCCTGTCTATAAGAAGGCAGGCTGAAAGCACTTTAACTGATGACTAGCACCCACAAAAGCATTAAAGCTTTTTGCTCTCGAAACACTTGACAAGATTTGCCTCTAGATATTTATGGCTCTAATATCTCTAAACACTGTCTCTATAAAACCTGTGCCTGACTTTTTAAAAGCAGGGTTTTATGTCACCCCTTTCAAAAACACACAAAGATTAAGTTCCTCTGCCCATGTCCTTGTTGTTGTGTCAAGACTACACAGCCGGCTCTGTGGTTCAAAATAAAAACCCCTTTGATGCAGAGCTTAATAGAATTTTAGTTTAAGAGCTGGTGTTCAAATGAATAATTTTAGAGTCACTGATTTGAGAAAAGGTTTACAAGTCTGGGGATGAAAGCTTTCTAATCTGACCTTTAGAACAGAAATTTCACTGGGATTCCTACTTCACTAGAAAAAAGTTTTAGATGTAAACATCTTACCACTCTCCCTGTCTGCCTCCCCTCTGGAAAACAGCTTAGGTCGGGCTTTATGACTGCAGGCAATGAACAAGGTCCTGCCTGAGCATCCTTACCAGACAGCCTGATCCAGTTCCATGATTTCCATAATGGAAACAATCCTTTTCATGAGATGAGAAATCTCTCAGATAAACCTTTGCTGCTGCAGGGACACCTGCAGCTGGAGGAGCCTCGTGGTGGGGTCTGCTCTGAATTTAACTCATTGATGAGAAGAGATGCATATGTGGAGGACAGGCAAGATGAACCCAGACCCTGTGTCCATTGGGGAGGCATGCTGCCTCCTGTAAGGGAACAGCTCTGCCAACAGCCATGCTGGTGCTACAGGAGGAAAAAGCTGCTGTGTCTGGTTGTGCAGACTCAGCCTCTTCGATGGCTGCCCAGGACTGTGCACTAGCACTGCACAGGGACAGCCTCCCACATGCTCTGAAACCAGACACTGCTGAGACTCATTGGAGAACACAGACGAGCCCCACCGAAGTCAAGCAACTGCTTAAGTCTGCAGAAGACGAGTAAAACAACAGGAGCCAGCAAGTAAAACAGAAGTACATGTGAGCAGCTCTCGTGTTCCTCCCAAGCCCTCCCCACTCTGCCTGTCACTCACATCCCTGACCTGTGCATATCATCTCTGACTTTGACATCTCTATCTATATTATCTCTCAATATAATTCTCATATTGAGATGATGTTTAAATCTTGCCAAGCCTTCCTGCCCCCATCCATCACACACACACTGATTTGTCTTAGCTGCCTGGCTACAATTCCTCCTCAGGCCTTTCCCTTGCATCTCAAAGACTGTGGGAGCTTTTCCTGTAGCGCTACAAACGCCGCTGGCCAAAACACAGCTGCAAAAGCCCTGGATCCTGCACTGTGCTGGGCTCCCTCCTCCCTCACACCATGTGAGCTGCTCAGCTCCTCAGGGCACCCTGCCGGCCCACTGCTGTGCTCTGATTCCATCCCCTCCTCAAACAGGCACCAGTGCCTTGCACCTTCCTGTCTGCCACTCATCCCCCTGGGGAACAGAGGCTCTTATAAATATCTGCAAGGTGTCAACTGTTCTCTGCCCAAATCAAATTACTCTTCTCTATGATGTTACCAAAAAAAAACCAACGGTTCTCCTTGACTTTGCACTGCTTTTAATAAAACCTCCCCGTTTACTGTCTTCCTACAGGAAACACTTCAAACATTCATTTTGAAGGAAACCTTTTGCTCGATTCAAAACGCTGAGGACTTCAAAAATTGTATTTTATTACTTTAATCTTGAAAACCTGGGCAGACATTTCCCCTAGGGGTGACTTGAACAGAATGAGTTTACTCCCAGATTTCTGGATTTTTTTTTTCCCCCCTGCTTTTAGCAAAAATAGTGCATTATTCACACACGCTCTTCCAGCACAGACAACTGTGCACAACCACATAGCAGGACTTCCACCTGCAGCAGGAGGTGCTGCAAAGCCCTCTTGCAGTTGGTGACTGAGCACTAAGGCAGCAGATACCCCAGGTGTTCCCCACTGGCACACACAGTACAGTGCTTCTTCCTTTGTGCAGCTGGATGAAAGCTGATACAGAACCCCGAATAAACCAAAACAATATGCCTCAAGCTTGCTGAGCTTGAAGTTTCCCTTTACTTGACACAAATGAGAAACACCCCACTGAGATCCTGGTCTTAAAGGTTACCCAGTAGTTCAGCTTGCCTCTGAAAAGGTCCTACATTGTACTAGAGAGTGCTGTTTAGACCAGAAATACTCCTTAATTCTGTTCATCTCCCACTTCACGTGAATTACGAGATGGTGGTCACGTTTGCAGCAGACAAAGAAACTAACAAGATGCAATTTTTGACAAACATATCTAAAGCTCCACCGTCCTTCACATGCCAACACTGACTCCCTGCCTTTGCTTTGCACATGGAAAACAGGGCAGAAAAAACAACAAAACAACGTGAAAGCAGACAGCAGGATAAATCCGTTCTACGTCGGCTTTGTATCCCACCAGCAGCAAGGGGCTTTCTTGAAAAGATGGAGTCTGCCTTTGGGTACAGGCTGTGCTTGACCAGGGTCTCCTGGAAATGCTTTATATCAGCACCCGCATTTCCAAGCTATTTCATCTACTGTCAAAATAGTAATTTAAATTTACTATTAGTTTTTAAATTTACTATTAAATGTTACTATTCATTTGCTATTTAATTTCCTGTGTTATTTATGCATCCTTCTGCTTGCCATCAGAATAAAAAAGTGCATATCAGTGGTACGCAGAGGTAACGCTGTACCCAATGGAGACAGCCGGGCTATAGTGTGAAGTTATGCCAAAATTAAACTCCAATAACATCTACATAACTATTCTATAGCTCATACTCTTTGATTTAGGAACTAAAAACTCTGAAAACTGTTCTGCAAATCCAGTCCCACTCTGCGGATTAACACAATTGATAGGGACGTTAATACTCACAGCTCCCTACTCTCATGGATTATTTGCATTCCCATTTCAGCCCTCCAAGAATGGGCCAGGAGGCTGAGAACATCCACTGGTTCTGCAATAAACTGCAGGGGCCACCCTGGAGCCACCCTGCTGGTATCACAATGACCACAAAATGGCCTCGGGAGGAAAAGCTTGGGGGATTTGGTTGATAAACAGAGCAGCATCAGATCCTGCACAAAGCCAAGGGGAAAAAAGGAAGACTGTATCCTCCCCTCCCCTCAGGCTTACTGCGGAATCTTTTATTTGTGATCCATTGAGCCTATAAAAGCAATGATGGCACTAACTTAAAATGTGAGAAGTCAATGTGACCAGTTAAGCCTAAGGTCAACAGATCTCCAATTGCAGAGATATCTAGTGGATTTTTAAGTATCAGAATGCTCCCTTTTTTTGTTCAAAACAACAGAGAAAATGAGAAATCTCTTCTTCCTTCCATCCAGACCCAGCTGGAATTTTTCACAGCACCTTGGTATGATTTAGCAAATCTCCTCAGAACCAGAAAGAGTTCCCAAAACAGAGCTTCCTGCCAGTAAACCTTTCCATCATTAAACCACATCAAACAGAGATCGGCGTGGTCCAGGTCAGCATCCAGTCTGACCAAAAATGATACCTGCATTTGGGCCTTGAATATCCAGCCCTCAGTTATCTGAAAAGAACACCTGCTTTGAATATATGACATTATTTATTTTACATGTCAAAGGTCAAATTAATAAACATCGAGAGGAGCAGAACAGACCTGCTGCCTGTGCTTTGCCGTACCATACATTTCCAAAGCAGAGTTGAGCCCACAGCCGTGGCCCACCTGAGACTTAAAACTCCTGGGACACGTGTTCCCAATGAACATACTGCCAGTGCTTGGAGTAGTGATGCATTCGTCCTATTTATAATCCTTAGGTGGAAACACAGCAGAGAGAAATCCTCCATTCTGTGTTAAGGAACCTGCTACAACAGATGAAAGTAAAGTAGGTTATATAGCTATCCTCTGTTACGTACTCCCTGTTGGTCCTATTCATCAAAAAGAGAATAAATCCAAAAAAGAAAAGCTTACGTGTGGCTTAACCCAGTTTTCTGTCCCACCAGAGACTGTGAGGCAAAGGTGCAGAGGTGATGAGCTGACGGTGGCAGCCATGCTTTGCTCAGCTGAGTTCAGGTTTTAGCACAGGACGTAAACATTCATGCATGGGTAGAAATTCAGACTGAATTGCTTGTTCCTTTGTTAAAGAGCACCGTGGGTCACACCAAGCCCAGCCCTGGGAGCCCCTCGTAGTACCAGTCTCCAACTTTGGATAAGACCTTTGTTCACGTAGATAGTACTTTTTCTTGAAAGGATATTGCAGGAGGAAACAAGGACTATTTACGTGCATGCAGAAAGAAACATTCTTGATTCAGATTTGTCTTAACTGGCCCCAAACACTTTCTGATTGTCTAGGTCATTTAAACATTACATCTCCACAGAAACGGGGTGCTCGTGCCCACACTCCTGGGAGCTGTGGCATTACAGCTCCACCTGTAAGGGTGCACACGAGATGATGGGGTGGATTCAAAGGCAAGGCTGCAAACCAGCAGGGCAATACGTGAGCCAGGAGCACATGCTGGCAGCCCAGCTGCAGCCTGATGCTGGAGAAAACACCAGCAAGCCCCAGCCCCCTCCACTTCCAGGAGCTCTAAAACACATCATCTTTTCTCAACATCCAGACATTAGTAATGACTGCGGAAATGATTTAATTTGGGTGCCAAATGCCTCGTTCAGCAGAACAGAAGTGCATTAATTCATTGATCAATCACTGCGATTGTTGTCGTGCGTGTTTGTTTAGCCAGGAAAACGCAGATACTCGGGTGCTGTTCTGAAAATGTTTTCCTTATTAATTGTTCTTGAAAGAATTACTTCATTGATCATTTAATCTTCAAAAAGAAAATGAATGCACTTCAGGGCAATAAGAGGGTACAACAGTAAAGAATTTGAGCAGCAATTATAATTTGTTTCTTAGCAACTAATAGCAAAAATTATGGGATTTGCTTGGGTGCAAGATAGAACAGGAATCATTCCAGCAATGGGAATATGGAAAAAAGTCCTTTTCAGTATAATGCTGGGAGTAATTTTCTTTTTCTACCATCGTAGCAAAATTATTTTGGGACGGCAGGTCAAAGCCCCAAAGTATTCTCATTACAACCACATTATTATTGTATTTTCTGCAACCATTTGCACTGCACAGTGCTGAGTCCTATCTGCTAATTCATGCATAACAATTATTTCCGCAGAAACACTTCTGTAAAACAAATCCCTTTAATAAAGTGTGGGGAGGAGCAGTTTTCAGAAACAATAGTTTGATTCCCTGCAGTTAAGGATACATTGCCAGTAACAAAGAAGAAAGTTCAAGCTTCTATACATGACTTGAACAATTCAATAGCAACTGAATAAAGGCCGTGCTTGGGCTGCTGCCCCCTCTCAGCACCAGGGACACCCATCCCATGCCATATATGCAGCATGAAGCACATTTAAAACACCAAATCTTACTAACACAAGCTTCAGCAAACTGTCTGTCCTGACTGAGCAAAAGAAGACTCTCAGAAAATGCATTTTTAGCCACATTTTCAGCCAGGCTGAGAAGCAGTTCCAGGCTGGGGAGAACAGTGGAAAGCATTTTTGCCATCCCAGAAGTGATGCTTGGGTGCAAGTTTAGTACCTGCTTCTACAGCTCTTTAGTCTGTGCCCGCGAGCAGGTGGAAAACAGTACAAATACTTCTGCTGGTACTCCAAGTTTGATTGCTGAAATGAAAATCACTGATAAAGTGCATCTGCTGTTTGTCTGGGGGAACACGAGATGTCAGAAACAGGAAAGCAAACCCAGTATAAAGGCAAAGGACTGACAAAACAGAATCACAGACTAACCAAGAAGACACCATTCATGCATCTCTGAGCTGCAGCACGAGCTGCACCACTTCCCAGGCATCACTTCCTATCGACTTCGTTGGTATTTCCACACAGAAAGTACTTACAGCAAATAAAACTGAGCCATCCGCCTCCTCCCCCCCAAAACCCCACATAATTTAATCTATTTCAGCTATGGTTTTGTGTAACAGTTAGGAAAAGCCATGATTAGGATCCATACTCAGAGCTTAAAGTGTATTTTATTTTCTGTGTGCCTGCACTGCTATAAGCACAGGGTTTAGTGCATCATTATCCATATTCTGTTACTGCGGCAGAGCAGATTCCTCCCTCTCTGAAAAAACTTTGTATTTCACAGACAACCAGCACTGGGGAGGAAAGAATGTAAATGATACATCACAAGGCAAGTACTGGAGGAAAATATTAGCGCTTCCATCGTAATGAGTTTGGAACCTAAATACATATTTCAGAGATCAGATTGCTGCCCCCCCCGACCTGCACAAGAGGCTGAATGGCTGGATTGCAGCTCAGTCCTCAGTGAAGATACCTCAAAAGTACGATACAGCCCACACAGAATGAACAAACATATATTAGCCATGCCCCAGGACTGAAAGTTTAACCCACAAGGGCAACGATAGCTCAAAACCCACCAGGACCACGGCCTCAGAAGAACCTGCAGTGATTTTCCTTGGGAACAAAACGGAGATGATGCCAAAATCACACAGCATGCAAGTCAGGCAGGAGGGTTGAAATAAAAACACAGAGGGGCAAGCAGCTCCGTTACACAGCGCTATTGCATCTGGGCATCTTGTACACCAAGCTTTGCTAATAAACATGCCCAGTTTTATTCCTTCTTAGAGGCAGAGCTTTTGGAATAAGCTCTGTGTATTTCATAATTTGGTTGATTCTGGCTGCAGCCCCTTTAATTACACACCTCAAAAATGATTTAGTGTTTGGGAAAGCGCAGAGCCTAGCCTGATAAGTGCTAATGCTTTTTTATTTAATCCAAATGTTTCTAATCAGATTACACAGTTTTATTAATCCAAAAGAAAATTTAAGACTCAAAAAAATATATATATTATTCAGGATCCCCATCGTTATTTTCACAGGAAAAGAACAGCTTTGTTTTTGAATTCAATCTTAATTAAAAATCAGTCAAACCTAACTTGCATGTGGTCAACCTCAGAACTTGAAAGACTGTTGCCAGATGTAACATTCATCAAGAGAGATAAATCAATCAGAACTTAACAAACGTTCCGTATGTGAAGCAAAATAAAACGTTAAAGGTTTATGAATTCTTATTTTTCAAACAGAATCCTCTGTGTTTGCAAGCTCCTGGTTAATTAGTGTATTTAAACGTGCAAGGAAAGCAAGGCACTGCACTGCAGTGCCAGCATCAGGCTGCTTTCCCCTGACCCCACAGCCCAGACTTCGAAGTTGGTCTGTGTCCATGGAGCTGGAATCCCATACTGGGCTCACCCTTACAGCATCATGCCTTTTTCAGCATCTGACTCCAGCAAAGATACTGAGCTCTGAATGGTGAAGCTTCAAAAGAATTTCCTGAGGGTCAGCAGTGAGCATGTGGGCTCCAGATTAGAAGACCAATGCTATATTTACGAAGCTGTCACCCAACATACTGAATGCTGGAGTTACCAGAGTGGTCCTGAGAATGCAGCTCATTAACCATCCACAGTGAAAATGCAACTTCAGTCACGCACAAACACAAGCAGGTCAAAAGCAAGCTGATAATACACTGTAAACTATGTGGGGAGACAGAGGGGTTTGGCTTCACTCATGGTAATGCTTCACATTACAAATTCACATTACAAATACACACACAGGTACAAATATCGTCCATACCTGCAAGAATTTGTACCCAAACACCAAAACTTAGGTTACAAAGAATATCACAAGAATCCTTCAGAACAACTGAAGCATCAGTGAAAAATCAATGGTGAGATCCCATTTGCCAGCTACTTTTCCAAGTGGTCTCTCTTTCTCAAGAAATAAAGATACTGCATTCTGCATACTACAGCTAAGTAAATATAAAAGGAAACAACTATTCCTCACTCACATTTACTCTTTAAATCCAGCTTTTTCGGCTCCACGCAGAGCTCAGACAATGGGAAATAGGAAAGTGTTGCTTCGATTCTAGGAGGCTGTGGGAAGTGAGGCTGCAGTGCCATTTACTTACAAGCAAACTGAAGCTTTGCTTCTCTGCTAATGATCCTTCCGAATGGGTTTGTTGCTACACACTGGTATGTTCCAGTATCTTGAGTTTTATTGGGATTATTGATCAACAGGTTGCCTTCCACCGTGCTGTAGCGGTAATCCATACCGATGTCAATGTTGGTTCCATTTAACTTCCACCTATAGCACAAAATGACAAAAGTTAAATCCCACTCACATTAATTGATATTTGAAAATAAAACATGGAGGAAATCATGGTTTAAAACATCTTTGACTGACTACTTAAAAAAAAAAAAAAGCATGAGAATACAAGTTTTGTGCACAGTATTGAAATAGTCTTGTATTTAACTGAAGGAGCAATATCCTTGACATACATTTCAGTCCCTGATATGATTAATGTTTCTGCAGTTGTTGCTGGTGCTGCTGCTCTTTGGAATTAATCATTTTGCAAGAGGAAGTCCTAGAAACAGAATCTTTAAACTGCTCCAATCCTCTCCTGCCTCAGCTGGCTGTTTGTTTTTCAATTGAAGAAAAATTCACTCACGGATGTTCCCACTAACTGGGGCACTGAGGATTTCCAGCAGCACACTGCCCCAATTACAGCAACTGTTGCCCCTCTGTGCACAGCCCCCCAGCAGCTCCCCACCTGAATGCATGCACAGTAACACAGAGTTATTGTGAATACACGTTTGCATGAACAGATCGGCACCGCCTGCTGCATTAAGCGGTCACTTGTGGCAGAAGACACAAGTGAGGGCTGAGGTCTCATCACTCCAACAGGTTTCAAAGCACCCTTTTTGCCTTGATTAAACATGATAAGGAAGGTACCAAAGGGAAAAAATGGAAAAGTCACCTTAAATGATTTATATCAGCCAGACCAGAGTGTGGAACGAGAGCGGCAGCACCACCACAGCAGCAGAGCATCTTTTTTCAGATATTAACTCAAAGCAGTTAATAAAACTGAAGAACCATTAAGAGCTTTGTCCGTGTTTGTGGGCAAGGATGGTTAATCAGGGAGCCAAGATGATTAACGATCCCACTGTAACCCTTTTGAAGTCTTATTCAAATTCTACAATCGTGTTGCAATGCAAACCCCAGGGTGGGTTTTTCCTTCATGACAGCACTGAGAGCCCGCCCCCCCCCACGTGCTGCTGTGCTCAGATGGGGATGAGAGGTGGGGAGGCTGCTGGGCACACCGCTATAGGGAACGTGCAAGGGAACAGGGAAGGATGCCACAAACCCAATGGTTGGCCGGGGATTTCCTTTCACTTCGCAGTTTAGCTTCACTTTCTTTTCCTCTGAATCCAAGGGGAAGATCACACTGCTGGGCTCCTGCAGGAAAACCGGCCCGTGCAGCATGTTGTCGTCTGCGTGAAAGAGAAGGCAAATGTGAGACTTGCTGCAATCTCCATACATCAGATGCTGAAATAGCACTTGGCAGCTTTGGGTACTACGTCCCCTAAAAAGAAACAGTAACTACATTTACTTTTAGAAACAAGTATTTTTTTCAAGAGCCACGGAACCCTGCACAGACTCCATGCTCAGGAAAACATTTGAGCACTAAACAGAGAGCAGACTGAAACTGAACATGAAGTTCAGTGAATGGGAACAGGACTGAGCCTACAGCCATAACACAGATCAGGGTGTCTAACTTCGCTTTGAAAAACTAAGAATATTTTTCTGTAAATTAAAAAACCCATATGATAAAATACAGCCATAGAGCACATTACACAACACTACTACTTTGGTCACCCCTTGCAATCTGGTAACAACCAAAGAACACACAGCAGCAGCTGCCAGGTTTGTAGCCAGCAACAGCAAACAACAGTGGGTTTGCAGTACAGCAGCCAAACACTGAAAGTATGGAAAGGCTTCAAAATACCTAAATGCATTTTTACTCTCCTGCTGCATTGGGCATCTCTCCTGAGAGCAAAATTAAAACAAATGTCACAATCCAATCTGTGAGAAGAAGCCCAGGTAGCTGGTATTTCTGACAGTAGGACACACCAAAACCCATTTTTGTGTAAGATCTCCAAGATGTCCAGAAGATTTTCCTGACCTAAAAGGGTATTGATAAAGGGCCTGTAGGACATACGTATATTTGAACTCATTTCCTAGGATGGCGGTGAACAAAAGTCCAGTGGACCACACTCAAAATGCTGCTTATTTCTCCCAAGTATACCCTCAAGACCATCTGAAGGCACTAGAATATACTCTGCAACTGATGATCAACATGGATCCACAGAGAAGGGATCTCAAAGGCTCCCACCCTGCCGTGTCCAACCCAAGGCAGCCTGAACCCATGGCTATGGGCTGCTCTGGTGCCGTGAGTGCACTGGGATGAACAAGCAAAGAATTGGTGGGTGCAGGAGGTCCAAGAAGGAAGAATACACAGAATATAAAGTAATGATGGTAGGATGTACAAAAACAAGAAGGGGAATGAACAGAAGACGTGTCTTCTTCCTTGTGGGGTGATGATGACAAGGGACAAGCTGCACACGCCTGGGGCAGGGAAAACAGCTGGGTTGGATAGCAGGTGGAACAACAGCCCTTTATTTCATCTTTTCCATCAGATGGTTTCAGAGAGGCCCTGCCAGGAAGATTACGCTGGAGCAACCTCTCTCACATCTCCTCCTCAGGTACTGCCACAAAAGAGTCCACACGAAGCACAGAGCCATATCACTTGTATTTATCTTTATTTTTAATTATATGTTAACGATCTCTGACTGCGACTTATCTATTATTCAAAACACATTCCACATCATCTCTCACTTTAAATTACACCTGTGCACGACTTACTGTTGCTGGCAGAAAAAGATAATAATAGCCATAAAGCACAGAGGGCTAGATGATGAAATCCTGACTGGTTTCTGAGACCAAGGGCTGTTCTGCTCCTTAACCAGCTGCACTGATTCATTTGCTTCGAGAGAGAATATTACAATCTGGCCCATAAAGATTATAGCTCCGAGGGCTATATTAATGGGTCTGAAAACAGAAGAATTAAAATACATTTTAATTTTCTAATGGTAAAACAGAGAAGCCGGCCTGGTGCTGGGATTCTTGCTTGAAGGAGCTCCATCCCGCTGGGGCAGGCATGAGCCAAAGCACCCCAGGTAGCTCAGGGATGTGCAGTGCCTGTGTCACCTGTGTCCTCAGCAGAGCACGCAAGTCACGCCATGCTGTCATTCAGCGTTACTTCAATTCCAATGCGTCAATATATATTGCATCACATCTTGCTACGGGTTTTGATCCTCTGATCGGGGGAAATGTACACCTTGCATCAAACACGTCCAGAATTTAATCTCATCTGCAGCCTCCCCTCGCTGTAGCCTAATGCATGACTGAAATCACTGCCAGCCCACCCCTTGTCAGAGCGAGTGACAACAGCCAGGCCCAGCACCTTAAGGACATGAGAATTTGACTCAAAACCAACAGATACTCATTAATGAATAGAATTTAAAAAGTAGAAAACTAAAAGTACCACAAACAGTCCAAGTTATAGCACTGCTGAATAAAAAGGGATCTCCCACATCCATGCCCAGCATCTGCACAGGAAAATGCGCTCCTTTCTGCATGAACAGTCTTGCTATTCAGACAGCTCTTCAGTGTAAATTTCACACACTTTATAGAGATGGTAACTTCATTCCAATTGCCACAAGGCGTTCAGGGACACACAGCCATGAAGCCCCAATATCCCATTCTCAGTTTATCAGTGAAGAGCATCACTTGTTCCATGAGCCCACTGATGACAGAAGAAGGTACTTTCCTAAGTTGGCTTTCTGCTTACCCTTTTCTCATTAGGTTCTCCTTGAGGCATCTGACTGACCTGAATGATGATGCTATACACACATACATACACACACGAATGCCTCCCTTGCTCTCTTCAGTTATTACAGCTTACTTTGTGCCTTACGAATTTCAGTAGCTACTGTACAACCTGTGCTGCTCCTTACAGGTTTGTTACTGTCCTGGGAAAGCACAGTAAGGAGCCTGCCTGGGCAAGCTAGCCCTTGAGCCACTCTCTTAGTGACAGGATTTATTTTAATGGGTGACATTTCCTTTGCTCAAGCCCAAAATGAGCTAACCCAGAAGGAGCACTGAGCTGCCTCGAGCTGCAGAGAAGCCGCAAACAAGACTGGTTACCAAAAATCTCTTTTTTGCCCCTGTCAGATGAAACAAATGTACTACCACTCTGGTTCTGCCTCCCTCGAGAGAACTGTATGTCTTCCAGTAGGATGAGGAGTATAGGAAATTTCAGTAGATTTCATGATAGAAGTATCATTTTTAAACACAGTATGAGGTGCATGCCCATATGCTGTTAGACAGAATGTGATAGATAATTTAGAAGAACATTCTGCTGTCCTAGCTTCTACTGATATATATATATTTCTAGTAAATCACAAAATGTATTGAGAAACACCAGATCCATCTACATACATTCCAAACGAAGCAGATCTTTCTGTAACCCTGCAGTAGCCCAAACCTGAGAGCCAGCACATCCAACCCAACGCTCCATGCCTGTTTTCCTTCTGCACTTTTGAGGACCTGAAACATGAAGAACGTCAACCAAGGTTAACTCAGACCAACAGGTGACTCCATTCTTACTCTCTGAACATTAGGCCCAGTGATGGACCTTGTTAACTACACAGAATTGCTTCAGCTTTCATTGAAAGTTACAGCTAATTTCAGGGAAGGTTTAAATGAATATTCCACACTGGAGAGAAAAGATAATAACTGAAGAGAGAATTCGTGGAGTACACCCACTATAAGTGATATAAATCCTCTCCCTGTTGGTGGTGGAGGAATTGGGTCCTGCTATGGATGCTGAGTGGTGTCTACATCCCAGCTCACTGCTGCACCGAGTACAGCCAATGCAGGAAGCTGTGCTCGACAGGTGACGTGTGACAGGCAGGAGCTTGATGGCTGAGTTCAACGGCAGTGTCAGGTCGTCCTCTGAGACGTAACGAAACCGTAACAATCCAGAGGATCCTCCAAGCTCAGACGACAGGAAGAAATAAATCTCTGCTCTCATAAAGGCAGGCGTGGGAGAGCTCCGGCATCTGAAATGGGGACAGCTCAGAGCCAACGACTCCATTTACGGGTGACCCGAATACCTGGGGCACTGTGAATCACAGCAGGGTTAAACGCATCTGCCCCAGCACAGAGCACAGGGTCCATCAATTACGGGAGGTCAGGGCCAGCCCCAGCTGCTGCTTCCGCCCCAGCCCTGCAGAGCCAGGAATTGGTCTCCTGCTTGCACCGCAGCAGCACCGATTTCCCCTATTTAAATGCCAGATGATTAATTATACCAAATGCCTAAAACATTTTAGTTGCAGAGTGCCAACTTGCTCCCTGCTCCACACACGCCAAAGCAGCGCGTTTGCCTCGTGCCTCGCCTACCGGGTCTAGACGCCCCGGTGCAGCATAATGAGCGCCTTGTCCTACAACAAAAACCTCATTTAATGGAATGTAATTGGTGTTATCTTCGTAAGTCAACAGCACGATTGTAATCACAGATGTTCTCTTCTGTATATGATAAAAGGAATTTATCTCCACTGCTGCAGAAAATCACAAATTCCTTTGCCGAGCAGCGTTCCCTGACTCATCGCAGCTGACATCAGGAGAATAAACAGATAAACACACCATGCTCTGCTGAGGTGGTATCAGCCCAGGATGGTGCTCTGAGTAATTAAAACAACAACACCGGGGCATCTCGGCCATAGGATCGGTTACAAAAGATAACACAGAACCTGCTGCGTGCTCCAGTGCTGAAATAGGAGAAATCACCAAAGGGATGCTTTTGAGAGATGCTTTTAAATGCACAAGCAACAAACAATCTTGTTGTAATGGTTTGCAAGTTAAGCTCCAGCCCTGATGAAATCAGACAGTACAGTTCTATATCCAACCAGAGAAACAGGGGATTAAACAGGAAATTAAAATGCTCATGTTATTGCTAACACCATACAGCTGTTGCTACTATTGGGCAGTAATAAAAAATGCATGTTTTTCTTATTAAAGTAACAAAGACACACATTCTGCTTTTAAGAAACGAATAACAAACTTTCCCACAGGTTCTGAACAACTGCTGCACATGTGTGTTGTGTGAGCGTCAGACAGAGCCACTGGAAATGAATAAACCAAAATGGCATCACACGGAAAACTACCATCAGCAGTCCATCCCTATAGATTTAACTATGGGGTCTAGACAGCAGGAACGGTCCTTGCAGGTCACACACAGTCTCACAGAGCTGAGCTGTGAGCAGGAGTACAAACACCATGATGGCACCAGCTCACTGCCAACTGAGCCCAGCCCAAACCCAGCACTTGGTTCTTCAACCACCAGAAACCCTTTCCTCAGTTATTTTCTTTACATTCTCATAAGACCATTAACAACGCTAATATCTAAACTAAGACTCTGCTCTTCTAGCTTAGAACCATCCCCCTTGGTCCTATCACTATCAGACCATGTGCAGTGTCTGTGCCCCGTGCTGTTTGGCTGAGCCTTGGCACAGATGCCATCGTGAGTACAAAGCTGCTCCAACTGCACACCATCCTCCTCCCAAGGATGGAAGATTCCTACAGTGCTGGGAGTTCCCCTGCAGAGCCATTTGTGGACAAGGCATTCCAAATGTTTCAAAGGTCTAATTAGTCATTGATTTATTAGTAAAATTGGAGATACTGATATAATTGCCTCCTTCCAAGCAGTACTCACATCATTATTATAAGATTTTAAGTTGAGTATGATGAATACTATAAAGTGATATTAAAAAAGGAAAAAGCTGAAGCACTATGTCTGCATGCATATTTTAGTATTTCAATTTAAAAGACACATTTCCTATCCACTGCACCTTCTCGAACTTCAATAGATTTTACTCTTTCATATAAGAAGGACGGTAGGTAGAAAGCAGGCTAACAGATGCTATCTTCCCTGCCCCAGCAGCAGGCAGTAAGATGCTACTGAATACTCACACTGAAAAGTCCTGGAGTCTAAGGAGAGGGAAGTCCCTGGAGCAATAACCTATAATCTCTGCATCATCTATTGCTCAAAAAACAAAGAACTCCCAACATGTGCCAGCTCTGCATTGATCGTGAAGCCCGATTCCACAGAAACATCCAAGGTGAAAGGAGCTCTGTGCACCACCTCAAGGTGAAGCCTGGTGTTCTCTATGCAGGTGAGAGTCCATCAGACTCTGTCAAAAGGGAAGCCGACCCCTGTCGGCTCTTACCCAGCTCTTAACAGAGCGGTTTAGGCAGCAGACGTTGTTCTCAAATATTTGTGAATAAGCAGCTCAAGCTGCCATTGCCCCGTGAGCAGTGCTGGCAGACATGGGGACCTTCTTCTCACTGTGTCACTGGTCAGAAAACGCTGCACGGCGCTTGGTTTGTCAGCAGGGCGCTGTAAATCTGCTTGTTCTGGGTCACACACACTGTGCAATGATGGCAAGGAAACACGGCGCTGTGCACACAGGGATGCCCTGGGGATGGCTTCAGCTCCACGTTCGGCTCCTCCAGCAGCAACAAGGAGGTGTGCAGCAGCACAGAGCTGCTGCGTGAGGTGCTTAAACACGATGGCTGTAACCTCGGGTGCAGAGCTGTGTTCCACCATGGCTCACACCAATGGTCCCACACTGCAATGCACGCAGCCTCTGACTCTGTAACCCCAGCCTTGCTTGGCAGGCTGCTCCAGCAGCACAGCTCCACTCTCTCATTTCTGTAAGGAACTCATCAAACCAACTGGGCTGCAAGACTGGTCAGAAGAGATTATAAAAGTGCAAAAGCTCTGCCTGTCTCATTACAGCATCATAATTAACACAGCAGCCCATGGCAGGAGAAACTTGCCCTAGCTCTGGCTTTTCAAGCACAAACTATGACTATTTGGAAGAGTGAGGGACGCCTCTCTGGGACTTTTGCAAATTGCCTGCCCTCCTGAGCCAGCCCGCTGCCCAGCATCGTGGTGATGAGCCATGCATGCAGAAACCTCATTGGATTTTCCATTGCTGCCAAAGCAAGAAAGCATTTAATCCCCTAAACAGGATCCAGTGTTATAATCCCCAGGTGGCTATGTTCTGTAAATGGATTTAAGGCGTTTGAAGTCTGTTGCTGGGACACCAGCCTGGCACCTCAGCTGGCATAAATCTCCATCACTTCACCGCAGTTGGTGGAACAGCACCGACTCAGGGCACATTTGAGGAGCTGCCCCTCAAATTTTTTTATATATCAATTTTTACTTTTTTTTTTCTTCTTTTTTTTTCTTTTTTTTTGTGTCTCTGCAGCTCTGAGCAGAGCAGGTACAAAAGGCACAGCTGCTCTACAGCACTCCCAGAGATGCCTGAACACGAGCACAGCGTCCCACACAAATCCAGCATTAACAGCAGTGCTGCCGAATGCCAACCTGAGAGCAGCTGAAATCAGGCTCCTGGAGATCAACTGGTAGGAATCAAAAGAGCAACTGGGAGCATGATTTGTGCAATCTGCCCACGGATAGCACGTGTTCTTTTAATTTTTAAAAAGTGTTATGAACTTTAAGTAACGCAGCAGGGGTGAAAAATCAGTAATAGCTGTCAAAACTCTGACTTTACTACTTCTTACACCATGATGTAGCACCTTTAGAAACCTCTGACTGACAGCATTTGCAAGCAAGATCTTTTTTCTATCTGGTATAACACTGCCAGGCTAAGCTTTCAGTCACCTCTGCAGAAATGTTTTAGGATGGTAGGATAGCCCCCTGTGCCACAGGGGAACTCAGGCCGCCCCTCAAGGCCAGATTCGAAGGAAAGAAGGAAATCTTCTTAATGTGCTTCTTGCAGCAGGAGGGAACTGCTCCCTAAAGCACAGATCCTAATGCAATATAAGGACATCAAAGAGCAACAGCTACCAATGAACTCCAAAGATAAACATTAAGTTTTGGCTGCTTATTGAGAATTCTAGATCTTCATCTACAGAAAACAGAAAAAAATAAATATGCATAACAGAGCAACTCGAGATCAACAACTTCAAATTAGACCTTGACCTGCTGGAAATGACATTTCCTACAAATGACTGGCCAACAACCAGCATCACTGTGACAGGTAGCACCACGGCCACCCAACTGTCAACAACAGCCTTCACGCCAACGGAAGGCACCAACAGAGGGCTTGCATGGGCGGAAGCAGCACAGATGTGCCTGAATGCAGGTGGCACACCTGACGGGGTACTCAGCACTGCGTCACCAAGGGGACAGCAGACAAACACAGTAATTGCACCTCAAGAGGAAACAGAGCTGGTTGGCCCCACGAAGAGGCTCCCGTTTTCATGTTAGAGACAAAACATTAGGAAAAGCTCCAAAGAAGCATGCTGCAATAAAAATGATTACAGAAATAAAAGAACAAATTAAGTATCAACAAGGAGAGCAAGCGAACAGTTGAATGGAATGGAGATGAAGTGGTTTTTTAAGAGAAAGTCATCTGACCAAGGCCTATTACTTTATAATCATCAGCAGATTTATTTTATCGCTCAACAAGAACTTGTATGTTTCACTGTTTGGATGTGGTCCAGCACAATGAATCAGTCGGTACATAACGCCTGCTCACCCTGCACCAGCAGGTGGCCAGAGCCATTATAACAGCTATAGATCAGAGCTCCAGTGCAAACTAATCAACCTTATCTTTTGCTGTATTCTAATGTAAATAACCTCAAACATCAGGAAGACACCAAAAGAAGAGTTGGAATACATTATTCATCCAGATGCTGTGACCATCTGCAGCACTGGCAACTGGAATACAACCACTGCCAGGAGAGTTTGTTTCTTTGCACTGTTTTGGTTTGACTGTTGGGTTTGGGGGTTGGCCTGTTTGTTTGTTTGTAAATTACAAGTCAGAAGTTAGAAGTGGGAAAATCAGCAAGAATCATATCATTTTGTTCTAGTGAAGGGAAGGCTAAATGGGGGATCGAAATAATGTGCACTGCTTCAGCAGTTCTTTCATTACAATTACAAAAATAATGGGTTTCTCGCTTTTGAAAATTAAGGATTATACTGGATTGAGAACTGCACTACAAAGAGCCTACCAACTGCTTCTGCTGGCACCTCACTGGCATGCAGGAACTGATGCAAGTCCTCAAAGGGCTGCAAAGCTGCCCCATGCGTTCATGGCGTGCATCTCTGCCATGCCACAAATACAGAATGGACTTCAATGGCAACCAACACGACTGAAGGGCACGAGATTTGGCAGAAGCTCTGCAATTCAAAAGAATGCACCTGAGCTATGCAATTAAAAATTAAAAGAATATAATTTATACATAAACACAGTCATTTGCAGCCCAGCGATAACACCTACCGCATGCTTTTGTATGAATGAGAGTACAACTCTGTATTTAGAGCAGGAATTAACTGCACAACAGTCAAACTGTTGAAGTCATGTGCTAAATGCTGACTTTGCTGGCACTTTAGCAGGTTTTTGGTCCTTGCAATTAACATCTTCTAATTGAATAGATTTGTCCCTGTATTAAATTAACTACGAATTAATCACTCTATCCTGCAATGAACAAACTGAAAGCTGTAAGATTTTTGTTTGCTTGTTGGCACTGCTACAATTTGAGCTTCCTTTGCCCTTAGAACTTCTGTGCAAAGTGTTTCTCTTAACTACCCAGCACAAGTGCACCATTAATATCTCCCAACCAAGCAAAATCGTGCCGCCCTACTGCAGCAGCAGCACTGCTTTGTTTACCTCTAGGAAAGAATTAAAGGCGTATCAGTACCAAAGAACAAACACATCTATGGTATGAAGAGATTGCTCTTACACGTGCAATCATGC
Source organism: Perdix hodgsoniae (assembly GCA_035772895.1). Taxonomy (NCBI): domain Eukaryota; kingdom Metazoa; phylum Chordata; class Aves; order Galliformes; family Phasianidae; genus Perdix; species Perdix hodgsoniae. The sequence continues at coordinate 6,266,764 of JAPSGF010000029.1, read as the reverse complement.
AGTATTACCCATAAAGATCACTTTCCTCCTGCTGGTCCGTCCCGAGGACAGCAGCACACACCTCTCCTCCTGCCATGGCCTGCGCTCCAGTGCCAATTCACAAAAGCAAAACCTCTTTAGAACCAAAATAAATACTAATCTTAAATTCAATGTACCCTGACAGCAAATAAGTTTGCTGTGCTTACTTCAGCATGAATAAAAAGCCCGCAAGGAGACTCCTACATAAGAGTATATTTACAAGTTCCATTACCCACTGGAGAGATTGATGTAATAAACCTATAATAAAAAGCCTCATGTTATGGATTTCTCTAATGTTTCTTATCAAACAGCCTGTATTATCTTGGCTTGCGTATTCAATTTAAAATAGGTTTTCAATAAGTGCCTCAGAGCTGGAGGTCATTCTCACTTAGTTCCCTGCCACACGGGGATGTGCGCTGTCTTTTCCTGCCCTTAGAATCTAAAAGCTGTTTGCAGCTCGCTCAAGTGCAGTTTACAAAAGTAGGCAGACAGAGAGATTAGAGAGAACAAGTGAGGGAATATATTATCTCTACATCTATTCATAGCACACAGCCACAGCCAAGGCTGCCAGGGCACGCGCTCCCTTCTGCAGTTTATTATGGAGCAGGAAGTTGTAGCTGTTTTCTCATGAGGAAAGCAGCACATGGGGACTGAATGCCACTGGTAGTTCCTTTTCTCTGCATTTTGGGGCTGCAGCACAGTGAGACGTGCATGGGGAGGGAAGGGAGCCCACAGAGAGTTTCCTACATCAACCACTTGCTATGGCTTCCTTCCTTGTAACCAAATCCTCTTTCATTAACTACTCAGTAGTAACAAGTCGTGACAATAAAAGGCCACAACTCCAGGCCCTGCTTTGTTCACAACATGAATGAAAGCAGGGTTTTTGGGTAGCATTTTGTATCTTCAAGAGCAACAACTTCCAGCAGACTGTTAACAAAAAGCCCACATTGGGTACACATGTGCATGAGGGCACTCTCAACCCCTGAACAGAGCTGGGGACATCAGGATGACACACAACAATAAGACATAGGGGCAAGTGGGAAACGGGACTGGGATCTGCATGCCTCTCACACACTGGGAACACATTGCTTTCTGTATTTTCAAATAAACACCTTGCTTGCTGACTGTTCCACCCTGCTAATAGCTATGAAGCACTGCAAGCTCTGAGCGTGTGCCTTAAAAAGCCTGAATTCACTTGCATTCGCTTTGGTCAGCTCAAATAGATGTTTATTGCTTCTATAAAACAGGTTACTTCTCTTTCGATTGCTTTTTCCATGTTATTCAATAGCCTTTAAACGGAAGAGGACCAACCTTTAATGCAACATCCCGTACAAATTATAGCAAAGCAAAATTTGAATCCTTGCTAATTTAAGTGTTATTTTTACTACTAATGTGAATCCAACCCTAACAAATTAAAACAGGAAGAATTAATTGGATATGCAAATGAGATTATTCAGTATATAAATCTAATTACATACCAATTTGCTTTAACAGCATGAAAAGTTGAAAAAAAAAGAAAACGTTCCTTGTGAATTGATTGTTTTAAACAACCACCTGTAGCACAACAAGCAGAAAGGCTGTGCATTACAGGTGCTCACTGTCAGCAATGTTAAGTTGATGTATGGCAAAGATCATCACAAGCACTGCGATGCTGGGCAGCCCCCTTGCTCCTGTGGTTTACCATATCACTGTATGACTTTTCAAGCATGCACTGCACAAACCCTGACCTCAGCTCTGCCCAGCAAGGGACAGATGTGAACAAAAAGCGCTGATTAGGGAACCACAACATGCACAGCAGCCACTCAGCCTCCTTTCAGGTTTCTCTGTCACCTTTAGGAAACAAAAGGGGAAAGAAACAATGAGCAGAACAATGAACTGCAGGGAGGAAAGATTTCTCCAAGGGAAACAACAAACAAAACTTCATTTTGAGTGTTTTGTGTTCAAGAAGCAAATTACACAGATAGGCAACTGACTTCTTTGAGCAACTCCTTGTCAATACGAGTAAGAATTATTAATGAGATCACTGGGATTGATTAAGATACATAATAGGTGATACCATAATTAGTGCCCATCATGGCATCTCTGATAGAGGACCCAACCACCTGCTTTCAATGACTCTGTGCTGAATTTTGTCATACAGCTCTGAATCAGTAATTCACCAATTGGGTCTCTTTCACTGGGATATCAAGCAAGTATTGAGATCACCTTATCAAGAGCATGGTGCTAAGAGAGAAAATTCATCAATCATTAAGGTTGGAAAAGACCACTCAGATCATCTAGTGCCATCGCCAGCCCATCACCACCATGTGCTCCCCAGGAAATCCAAACTAGATGTATACTACAACATATTTAGAGAGGTTTTTAACAAGTTAAGGCCACATATGGTCAAGGGAAGAAGTGTTTTCATGAGAAAAAGCCCTTGGCAGTGACTGCGGACAAGGGGTCGGCCCAAAGTTCATGTGAGCATCCAGGCTGTGCTGCACAGAGAGAATCTTCTGGCTTCCCTCTTGCTTTCCCACGCATCATCATTTTGGTGCATCTGATTTCAGTCAAATGAGGTTCCCTGGCACCCAGTTATCAGTGAGTTTCTGTTCTCTGCTACCTGTGGGGTCCTGAGAGCAGCAGCTGTATCCAAATGCATCGTGATCCCATTCCAGCAGTGCCTGTGGGCAGCATCTCAGGGCTCACTGCTGGGTACAGAATAATCACTGTGCATGCCACAGCCTGACCTAGGGTGAGAACTGGTGCAGTCTTTAATAGGGCTGATCCCCCCGTGGAGGACGCCCAGCACTTCTGTAGGGAAATCAGACAGCTCTGTAATTAACTAACCATACGCACGTGCCTGACACTGCTGCTTTGAAGGCATGTGCTGAGCCATAAACAGATAATGTGGAATAGTATTATCAAGCAGGATGCAGTTATACTTATGGTCATATGCATTTTGCTGTTTTTCAATAGAACACACACACAAAAAAATAATAAAATAGTGTGCTGACATCCACCTGCCTCTGCCACAGAGAAAAGCTCATCTCATTTCTAAAGGAAACACTGTGACCAGGCTGACTGCCCTCGCAGGAAGTGCTGCTGGAAGCAGAGGTGGTGCTGCTCCAGGATGGGGTTTCTGCTTACTCCCTCCCAGTGGATGGAAATGCAAGAATTTGTTGGAGGGGGGATGTTAAGAAAAAAAAATCACTGCATCGATAAAGCAAAGGCCCCCATTCCACAGCAAGTTGGGCGGAATGCAACTGGTGCTGGCTGCATGACAGCTGCCTTCTGCAGGTGTGCCCCAGCACTGCTGCAAGACCATGCAGATGTCTGGTGAACACAGAGGGTATTTGTGTCATTTAGGATCTCTATATGGAATTCATTTGCAGCATTGCATATCTTGGATTGTATTGATAATGAAGGATAGCTCAAGCGTTAGGCAGCTACAAAGACTGGTAAACATTCCCATGGTCTGGCTAATATATTTTTCATGTAAGTACAGACTGGATACCAATATGTCTGTACAGTGAAGCTAATACATTTTTTATTATGTTAAATGCTTCGTGGGCAGCTGCAGAGTAACAAAGGAATTTGCATGAGATCTTCTGAAGTCCTCAGAAACAACGTGAGCATTTTATACACTCCTACATTCTTCTGTTCCCAAAGTACAATGGCTGCAAGCCCTCCTCTTGCACAGCATCACTCCCTTCCTCTGTGCTCTGAAGTACTGCTGAGCAAAGAAGCTGCCCAACCTTTGCTGTTTTCTCCCATCTTCCCCACTTCTCCAGTGCAGCACACGTTGGGGGCAATGTGCTGAATCCTGGCAGCTGCCTTTTATTTAGTTATTTCTTTTTTAAGCTATGTTATGACATCTATCGAATTGCATAAAATTCTTGCTAACCTCTGTAATGCTGTCTGCTATGCTTTCATTTATCCTTTTGAAGTTCTTTTAAAAGAAAGCAGTAAGAAAGCAGAGAATGCCTGAACTTAAAATAAGACGTAGTGGTAAAACTTCACTGGCAATGGATGCCACAATAAGGGAAGCTGAATTAAAACAGAAGCACTGAAATCCTCTGTCATAAGTTTAAACACAACACCTTGCTGGAGCTGTGAACTCTGCTGCTGGCTCTGATGTGTAAAACCTCACAGGCTAACAACCTCTCACAGATCAATCTTGCAAAACACTGACAAGCACATTTCGCTTCTATCGCTGAGAAAAACCAACACTATAAGCACATTTTGTACGCAGCAAGCATGTTTCAGAAACAGCACGGCCACATCTGAGCAGAAACACTGAGTCTGACAGCTGTTGGAACGAACCGACAGTGTGACCAAAGGAAACTTGAAAAGTTTGGTTCAGAAACAACCGGAGAAAAAAAATAAGGAGAAACACAGTTAATGAACTGTTACTGCCCGCAGTGATGCCACCAGAACTGAAGTAGAAATAACTACCACTGTTCCAAGGGAAGGGTGAATATTTCCCTTTCCCAAACCCCTAGCTCGGGTCCTCGTCTCCCATGCACTGTTTCAGAGTGGTTCAGCAATTCTGGGCCTTTCCAAGCTGCCCAGGCACTGCTGCAGCACCAAGACATCACCCCACGGACACACCGTGCTCCGCTGGCACACACTGCAGATGTCTGCAGCTGCAGACAGGCACGCCCTCAGCCACAAGCTCTTGCAGCCCTGCCCACAGTTTCTTCACCTCCATGGATTTTCTACGTTATCCCTGTTCCAAAATCAAATTCACCATTTCTGGCTGAGAAGACACGCAGCAGCCGGACCCAGCAATCCAGCACCAAACTGCCACCAGAGGCAGTGCTGCCTCCCGCTGACAAAGCCCTGGGATTTATGAATGAGCTCTAAATTCTTCTGCAACACCACATCCAAGTGTGCCCTTTCTTGCACCCTGCAGGGGCTTAATGAATGTGACTAATGCCTGTCAAACCTTGTTCTTTCATGATGAGGCAGACAATCACATGCTTTGCCTCACACTGGGATGTGCTGTTCGTAATACCTGTTTGCATGCATTTACATTAACAAAAAAAATGAAGAATAAAAAGGAGACAGCCGTAAGCTTTAAACGTGGTCTGGATGATGAAGCTGAGCTCAGAATACCTCCTTTTAGTGGCATTTGGTGGCTCTGTGCCTTGTGCTTGCAATGCAATCCCGGTGCACTCCCACTGCTTTCCTCTCCTCACCACGGCACGGGGCAAAGCTCCTGCAATTTCTGTAATTCATCACTCACATACGGCTCCTGCAGCCAGAGCTGCAGAAAAGGACATGTTTGTAAACAAACATCCATCACAGCTGCTTGCTCACGCTTGTATTTTCTTGCCCTTTCACCCTTTTTTGCTTATTTTCTTCTGATAAATACGGCTGCAGTTGAGTAACCGTCACCTCGTGCTGCACTGCCACGGGAACCAAAAGGGGTGCAGACTAATTACAGGATTATACAGTGATGTATGCCCAGTAGGGAAGACTGAGCTAGTGGAGAGATACTGAAATCATACAAAAGGACCATTGGCACCGACCCACAGCACCACAGTGCCAAATGCTTGGTGTATACATTGGTGCCAATACCACGAAGCAAACTCAACATTTACCTGCATGGCTGGAGCTATGAGCAATTACAAACTCATGTTACAAAAGCACTTCCCAGCTCTGTGAGACAGGCGTATTAAATGAGCAATAAAACGCAACTTAATAGGGTCGCTGTTAAATTAGTTTCAATTATCAAACCCCGTTTTAACCAAATGAACGCCTGGCTTCCATCCAGGATGCACATAATTTATATGGAAAAGTGCTGGGTTCTGCCCCTTCCTGCTAATCGATGACTTGTCACTGCTCTGCCTTTCGTTGGGGAATAAATGGCCTATTCTCTACTGAGTACATGAACGTACCCCCAAAAATAAATAAATAAAGAGAAAGCAAAACATGCAAGTTCAAAAAGAAACGCAGTTTAAAAAAAAAAGAAAAAAGTGAAAGCCATCTGTTAAACTTTTGATGAAGCAAAGTCAACATTGTGAAATTTTGGAGAACTTTATGGAGACTACTTTCTAATTAGTTGCCTGAAGAGCATTTTCAGGACGTTCTGACAAGTAAGAGAGGACCAAGAGAACCTCTTATAGTTTCAGAGTTGCCTACATTTCCTTCTCTGGGTATGGTCACAGAGTACCTGCTTGTCAAGCACAGAGGAGGCTGGAGACCTTTTCCAGTTGTGTCCCACAGACCTGCATCAGGCATTCATGGGACCTTGAGCTCATGATAAATCCATGAGGTGAAGGATCGCGGTACTTCAAATTACTGCCAAATCACAACTGGGATGTGAGCTTAGAAACAGACAATACTGTTGTTTTGCAGCAGTTCTTCAGAAGCCAAGTAAGTGTGTATCTCATCTTCATTCCACCCATGCATCCAGCTGTCTCCAGCCCTTTTTTTTTTAATCTTCTGGATCATCCCCTGCCTTTGCATCTCAGGAATCCCAGCCACCAGCCTGTCTTCTTTCAAGTCCCTCTTCAAATGTTGTCTAGTAAAGCCCACACAGCACGAACCTAGAGAAAATGCCATTTCACGTGGATCATCCTAAAAATGGAAGGAGAGTGAGTGCTACAGGAATAAAGCTTGATCTGGCTCTCAGTGAGTGTTTCATCTCTCCTGCTCACACAGGCAGGAAGCTTTCAGGGCAGAAATAATTTATTCCTCCAAGTCCCACAGAACACCCATTGTATTATGTGCCTTTTGCAAGTGAAACAAAAATAGCGTTCTGAACTTTGCTAGGGATCTTCACCTTCATGGAATACATAGATAGTGTGAGTGAAACGATGGCAGGACAGACAGCCCAGCAATAATCAAGAGGAAGCCATCCAAATCACGCTCTCCTCAACGCATTCAAACAAACCTCCTTACACGTATTGCTTTTCAGCTATGCAGAAAAGACACGGGATGTTTTACAAATGACAAATTCTGCTAAAGCAGATGCACTTTTCACAGGTTTAATCTCAGGAAAGTGGAATTAAGACGCATCAAAATATTAAGATAGATATATTTTTCATATATTTACTGACACCTGGAAAGTTTAATTAAGTTGAAAGTCACCAACTTCAGCTGAAGATGGCTGGATGGTTAATTACTTCCCTGTCTAACTGATTATCAACTTCTGCAGTACTCAATTATAGATGGTTGTAATGCTTGCCTTGCTTCACAAACTAATTAATGGGATATAGACTATTTAGCAATCATGTGCTGGTTTGATTATGAAGTTAAATACATGAATTTTACTGCTAAATAACAATTCAAACATAAAGAAAAACAAATGAAAACACTGCAGTGCTAACTTGCAAGTTCTTCTTTCAGCTTAATACCTTGTGAAACTTCTCTAAGACTTGTAATAAGGAGTCTGTGCATCACGAGTGTTATCTGTCACAGCATTTGACAAACGCTCCCAATAAACCAGCATCAAATAATACTCAGATGAGTGAGCTGCACTATAACATTCTGTGCTCTATTCATTAAAGCAGCATTGATGGTGAGCAGCTCACTTATTTTCCACGGCACAGACTCCTCTGCAAGAGCACCTGACAACATCCACACTGCTGAACTGCTCACATGCTGCAAGACACAGAGCCCTGGTAACAAGAAGAAAATGAAAATACCTTTGCATGGAAACTTTTGCGTGTAGTGAATACATACATGGTTGTTTCTAGCTGTACACTGTAGCCTAGGATCGCAGTTCATAGAACTAAGGTTAGAAAACACCACTAAGTCCAACCACAGTTCTCAGACTACACAAAGATGTTGTCAGAACCAGCGCTGGAAGATGGGAACAGAGTTAGCAGCAAACCCCAGTGCCTGGTTTTTCACTGCCTCTCTTACCTTCGCATTCTTCTCAAGGACCACACAAAGACTGTAAAGATTGCAAAATGAGGTCGCTTTCCAATAATGTTTACATTTGCTAAGAAATATTTTACCTCTAAAAGAAATTGACTAAGCGCATCAAATGTTGCCATAACGTTTCAGTCTCACTGCCCACGAAGAAGCATTTTGACACCAAATTCTCCCTAATTTGATAGATGTGTAGAAAAGTAGGTATTTTTCTAAATCCCTAAGTGAGATTTAATTTCAATACCTACCTACTAATTTAAATGCAAAGAAGCTAAATTGAAAAGAGGCATCATATAAAATGCACAGGGGATCAATACGCAGTCAGATAGTCAGAACATCTGCTTATAAAAATGTCTGTGTATTCTATTTTATTTTAAGTGTATCGTCTTACCTCAGTAATTTTTCTTTGAGAAAGATGTAATTAAACTTGCCCAGATGGACTTATGAGTTAAACAGAGAAAAACATAATGTACCTAATCATCTGCGTGTGAGAGAAATGAGGGAATTGCACTGATATTGTATGTAACTTTATGATTTGGGAAATCGTGGTCTAAATCAGAATCAGGTCACATCTAGAGAGGGCTTTGCTGCTGGCAGAACAGGAGCATGAAATGGGTGCAGACCAATCCTCTGCCATCATAGTAAAAGTGGCCATATAATCTCTAAATAAGCATTCATTACGTATAATCACATACATTTTCCAACTTCCCCTCTACAGCAATGCACAGCTGGATGATACTGTAGAAACCCATCTGGTGGCTAAAAGTCTTCTCCTTGAAAAGCTTTCAATTTTATTTAATTGTTGCCCACTTCCGATTTAATTGTTCTTATCTTTTAGCTCTTCCCCTCAGAAGCTTTTTCCAATTTGACTTTATTTTCCTCATTTAAATTGACCTCTTTATCTCCAGCTCTCCAGACAACAGTAGTAGTTCCTTGTGCCAGTTTGAAAACCTCTCCAATGGCAAAGATTAAGATGGTATGTAACATCCTCTCCAAGATGGCTTCAAGGTTTAATACAAGGCATGAGCTTACAACCTTTTCCATTGGAAATCGCTCCCTGAAGCCTGTTTGTAGAGCTTGCATAGCTCTTCCCTGATGTTAGAGGAGTGCTAGATGGTTCTGGCATGAGTTAAAGACACTTGAATTCTACTTAGCAACAGAAAGCACAAGAGAAAAAGGAAGGAGGAGAACTCAGGAGGACTCCAGCCTAAGTGCTCAGAACAGACTTGTGCCAGCTCCAGCATCACCTCCACTGCATCGTTCAGGAACCCAAACTGCCAAATGTTATCAATGCCAAACTATAATAGTCGTGAGTCGTGGTCACACTTCAGCGCTTACAGCTGTCCTTACCATGAAAACAAAACAACAGCACATGTTTTTTTGTTGTTTTTTTTTTTAACAGCAGCACATCCCATTAGCTAGACAACAATTTTCATCTATTGCAAAATCATTCCTTGGACATGATGAGAACACAACACGAAGTCAATTCAAGCACATTCTAGAGGCAGTAACACTTGGGACACAGGTCAAGTTCGCACAAGACTCAGCCTGAGGCTTTAGAAGAGTTGGGGAGCTGCACATCACACTAAAGCCCTGGCTTTACACACCATTACAAGATACCTCAACAAAAGACAAATGAAAAAGAGCTCCACGATTGCAGAAGATTAACAGCATTTACTAATAAGGATTTTTGGAGCACATTTATAAAGCATGTTTAACAGACTACGCAATTCAACACACACCACCCTCTGAGCAAAGGGATTACTTTGCCCTTCTGCCCTTTGGGGTCACCTGGCCTTCCTCCCACCTCCCTGGCTCTCCTGCAATTCAGAAGAAAACCTCAGAGCATTAAGGATGAGCCTGATCTCATCTGCATAAACCTCCTACGAACTTCAGTGACAGCTTTCCAAGAGCCAAGAAGCCAAGGGCTGCGTCGTGTCGGAAAAGCGGTTTTAATAGGAGTCATTCAGAGCTTTATCTACTCCAAGCGCTGTGCAAACAGTAATTAGGCAGTCGGGTACAGAAATGCAAAGTGCTGCAGAACTGACCAAAATATAAATTAATTAATTACAGAGCGGCAACAGATTAATCACTTTCTAGCTAACATGAAAGCACTAGTCGTGGGAACTACACAGCACCAGAAAAAAGCGCTGAACAAAATGAACTGCCGTATCACTTACAGAAGACCAACGTTCAATATGTACAAATACTTCTTAGTCTAATTATTTGTATTCAGACATGAAATCTAGCAGAACTTTTTCCGTACATAACCTACATCTGTTTGGATAAACACGCGCGTTCAAATTGGCTTGTAAATATTCATCTCTGTAGGAACTTAATTTGTAACAGATTGGGATGCCCAGATCTCATTGGAATTCAATGGGAACTGGTGAAGAAATGTCCAACATTTCTTGAAAAATTACCCTTCATTTGATGTAGACCAGCCCTGCTGATTGTGTGTTATTTTCTGCTTCCTATTTGCGTATTAAGTGATCAGTATCCACACTAACTTAGGCTTTGTATTGTTACAAAATTTGAAAGTCTGGTAATAAAGTATCAAAATGAGACACTTTGTGAATATATATACAGTGCACAGTAAGTTTTCTCACACACACATTTGCTCATTAAAGCCAGCTGATATAAATTACAGCGATTTTTGTGCAGCAGTGGAATGCACTTCAGCACTGATCGCTTTTTTCCCCGAGGAATTACATAGCCATGCTCTAAATACTCTGTCCTGAACCACTGCTGAGGCATTTGGCTATGCTGTATCAGGCTGTGTTTCTGAAGCCACTCCAGTCCCCCTGTTCCCAGCAGGTACAGCTGCCACTGCGCCTTCCCTTTCACAATCCAGACTTCTGGAAACAGAGGGATCATTAAGGGGCTGCAAGAGCAGTTTGCTTATTAAGCTGCTGTGTTTACACGACGCTTGCTAAGAAGAAAGAAGGGAGAGCCTTGCTTACGCTGAGTGGAGATCTTTGTTGGTAAAGGGTGAGAGCAAATGCAAGGGCAGAAAGCAGAGCCCTGGAGGCTGGGCACGAGAGAAGGCCATGACAGCAGAGCAGGAGCACTCCTCAAGGGCTGCCAGGCTCCTTCATCCTCTGCCAAAACGTACGTGGATCTTCACAGGTTAAATCACATTATAAAATACGTACATCCACACTCTCACAGGTAACACTTTTCTCAGAGCAGGTCTGCAGCTCATGAGCATGCAAATAAGACTTCAGCAATGAAGCTCCTTACTACAGGAAGCTAACAAGGAAATGATTTGCCTAAGAGTCACAAAAAGGCAGGAAATTTCCTACAGCCATGCTGCTAGGCCCTGAGAGCCGACCAGCAGCACTGACCAACTGCAGGCCTGACCGCTGCTGTGCTGCACCTCCTGCAAGATAAACCCAACTCCTCACTCGCTGCCTACTGAGCATCTGGGAATCAACTCAGTAACAGGAGAGTGATGTGGTGCTAGGAATGCTAGGTGCTAGGAGTGATGTGGTGCCCAATGCCTGGCGAAGATGAGAAGAAATGCTCTTGCATGTTCTGCTGAAGCTTTCATTTTGCTGACCTTCAACTTTCTGCAACGAGTGCCTAAAATACAGAAGTTACAGTACAAAAATATTTTCCACGCTTTTGTTTTTCCATAGTTTTGTTTATCTGCTTGTAATAAAGGCTCCTGCTTTCTGTGCTCCCACAGCATATCTTCTGGAGGGTTACAGCTCCTGGGCACTGCATAGCAGAATCCCTCTGTGTCCAATTTTCTGCCAGCTCACAAACTGCCACAGCACATTTAGGAAAACTTGGAACCAAATTTCAAAAATAGGGGCCAATATGAACAGGAATAGAAGTACCTTTGCAGTCAGTAGAGCCAAGCAAAAGAAAGTACACGATATAAGAAGCAGTTTGCTATTACCTAATGCTGAAGTAGGGCCCTGACAGTGTTCACATGGAAAATGCACACAAGTTACTAAACAAAACACTGAGTGTGAAGCAGCAGATAAATTAGAGCAAACGAGATGAACTCCAAAGTGACATATGCATTAATTAAAATCTAACAGCCCCCACTCAGAACAAAACACGTCAGAGATCCACAGCAGTGGCAGAGCCTGTGGCAGCAGAGCTGCTTGCCTGGCCCTTCGTAAACCTGAGATGCCTTCAGGAACCTTTTCAGCTGCAGAAAAACGTCACTCTTCAGAAATTTTATTTTACTCAAAACAGTGCAACTCTCAGGGGAAAAACAGGCAAACATAAAAAAAACCAAACAGCTGCAGAAGATGGTTTTATTAATGAAATATGTTATTCTAATTATTTGTTAAATGAAGTGTGTTCTTAGCTGTAACACTCCTCATAACACTGCTTGAATGGGATTTAAAGCTATACTCTACGTAGGTTTAATTGGGCATTGAAATACTTAGCACTGAACGTGAGAAAAAAATGTTTGTCAACAGCAGCTTGGATTGGGAGATGGGCAGAGCAGAGCTTTTGCTACGCTGATGCTGTTCAGCTGGCTGAGAGCATCAGTGTGATCTGAGCAGCAACATCTGGTAACACCAGCCATGGAGCACAGCCTAGTTTTGCCACTTTGCCATTGGAATGTAACATGCAGCAAACTTTTGCTTTGGTGAAAACATCCTAAAATAGAAAGTTTTAAAACAATGCTTTTTACCTGCAAGGCACACCATGAATGATTGCAGCACGAGCAGCTCCCATAGCAACCTCATCTTCGGCATCCCAGAGTAGAGGAGACGAGTTCAGGAACTGCAGGAGAGAACCAGGCTCCGTGGAAATTTTAGGCCACTTTTAATCTGTAAAAGAGAAAAAGAGATTACAAGGAGACCTAGGATTGCTGTTCCTTCCATTTGTTGAAAGTTTACTTTCCTCCCCAGCGAAATCACATGTTAAGATCAAGAAAGAAGCTTTCAAAAAAACTGAACTGACATCATTCTGAGAAGCAGTAAGATGAGCACTGGTGCGAAGAAAAGAAGCTTGTCCGGAGAGAAGCATGGAAGCTTACGCAGAAAACCAGCTCTGCAAAGCGAGGCTCCAGGTGCACTGGGCACCAGCTCAGGATGCTGAGATGCAGCCCCAGGTCTGTACATGTCTGCATCTCTCCATTTTCTCTCAACAGCAGACTCACTCAGTCCCTCTCTGGAATAACCAGTAAATAGTTAGCTCTGTAAACTACAGTTAAGAAGTTATAAGAATCACTCTCGCTTCTCTCCACAAATGCCACCCTCAGGTGAAGCAGACCATCTCTCCAGGCAATGCTCGCTAAGCAGCGTTCTCATCCTGCTCAGGGCAAGGGAACATGTTTCCTGTCTCACCTCTTCACTGTCCTGGAAATCCTCAAAAAATACTTTCAAACACCTGGTGAACCCTGATCGTTTGCTCATTTCTCAATTACAATTAGTAAGCAGCTGTAATTTTGAAGCAGGGAATCTGAAGATGCTCTGCTTATCACTGCAGTACACTATACCCACCCTGCACAACGCAAGGGCAAAAAAAAAGTCTCTCTCATGAAAGAAACCTTTTCCAGAGCTAGCATTTAAATATTAAAAAATAAATAAATCAAGCCAGACACACATTCTTATAACTTATTTATATCACTGAAGGCTGGAAGTTAAGGAGCCTTCGTGCTTACAAGACAAACTGCATGACTAATAGCATGTGAAGGGCTATCATTAGAGGTCTCCGCTTGCTTTTGTGAGATAAAATTGATAGGATTCCTCTAATAAAGTCAGGTTGAATGCACTGAGAAGACTAAGAATCTGTCTTCTGATGCAATTTTGAAGAGGGTAGAGATTAATTGAGTATATTCATCTCTTCTCACGCAGACTGATTAGGCTAGCTGGGGTTAGCAGGAAGGCCTAATCAATGGAAACTAATAACATCTTAAGTGAGTGATTAGAGCATTAATTATTAATTTTTCTAGGAAAATGCCATCATAGACCTTTATATTGATTTACAAAGTTAAGCAGTTACTCTGTGTTTATAGGGAACTCAAGAAATGTATTTGTTTGCCCTCTGCAGTCTGCACAGACATACAAACACCTTTTCCCCTCTGCACCAAATTTTGTTGGTTACAGCCGTGCCCCTACAGGAGACTTCCAAAGGCAAAAAGCTTTCGGTGCTACACTCACATCAGTGAGACTGGGGACAAATCCTGCATTCACCAGCAGCTGCTGAAATACTTCTGTGCTCTTGTTTTCCCATGTACCATTCCCATCAATGAGCCCATTGTGTCACTTAAAAGGCTGCTCTTCATTACACCATAGTGCAATGCTTGATGGATGCTCTCACTGCAATAAGCTACCTGAGACTGAAACAGAACAATCACTTACAACCATTGATACCTAATTAAAAACACAAAAGGAACAGCACTTATCAATTTAAACCACTGCCAGGACACCCATGGAAAGCAGTGCAGACCTGCCAGCCTGCAGGAAGGTCGGCCAGCACCACTGGGAATATAAAACACAACATCTGACCACAGCTGAGCAAAATGCCTCCATTTGTTCCACAGGCTTGGAGGGCAGTGCTTCGAGAGAAGTGATGGAGATGAGAAACTCTTCTTCATGGAGGACCATGGAGCAGGCAGTCCTGTTTGTAGATTCCTCACGCTCCTCTTCGTAGAATCACCAAGGTTGAAAACGACTACAAGATCATCCAGTCCATCCACCCATCACCAATAGTTCTCACTAAGCCACGTCCCTCAACACAACATCCAAATGTTCCTGGAACACCTCCAGGGTCAGTGACTCCACCACTTCTCTGGGCAGCCCATTCCAGTGCCTGACCACTCTTTCAGAAAAGTAGTATATCCTAATGTCTACTCCCCCAGGGCTGCTGGGTTACCTATTTCATTCCCTGCTTTTCTGTCACTGCAAGAAAATCCTCCGTCTTCACTTCCTTACTGCTCCCTGCTGCTGCTCCTGATGCCCATCCCTCTGGGGGGAGGCTGCAGCACTCTGCCTGCTTACACCTATTCTACTCACAGCTTTCTGCAAACCACTTTATATTCCATTCAGGAAATCGTGCTTCTCTAAGCATTTTAAAAACTAATACAAAACATTTCCAAAGTATTAATGTAAATTAGTTTTTGGCTTATAGGGCATTAAAAATAGCAGGCTCTTTCTTTCTTCCCAGGATGATTTTGCACAGTCATTGGGTCTTGCTTTCAGACAAAAATAAAAGCTATGCTAAAAATACACATTTTTAGTACTCAGCAGAGTTAGTAATTAAGCCAACTGAAAAAACTGAAAGTCTTCCCTAGTGCTTGGTTGTTCAAATACGCTCCAAAGAACCAGCAGACATCAGAGGGTCACAGATGTCCTTCAAAGAAAAAGAAATCAGGTTCCCTAACGTTACCGTAACACACACCAGTGTGCTACAGGAAGTCTCCCAAAGAGAAATGCTGCCTGTCTTATCATAAAAAATAGCAAAAAATAAGTGAGATGATCACAATTAAAAAATGTTTTCCTAAGGTTAAAACACAGCGGTATTCAAGATGCCGCTGCATTTTTGTTTCTCATGATAGTTCCTCATTTCACATGTGAGTGACTCCAATCTCAGAAATATTTTCCTGTAAACATAGCTGCTATTCGTATCAGTAGGCTCCTTGTTGAAGTCTCTGTAAAGTGTTGAAACACAATTTTTTATGGTAACAACTTTGGGGAACACAATGCTTACATACGAGCAAAAGATATATAATTGAAGAGATCCTTCCCATTTCTAAATGTTTTCTGACTGTAACATCCCCGGGGGTTTTGCTTCGCTTCTAAAGCGCTTCAAAATATTTTATTTCCAGAAAGAAGTGTATGCAGTTTCAGCCTCATTTCTAAAAAGACAAAAAATGACAAGTGCTCGCAGTTTGGAAGTGCATCCCATTAGAAAAGATAAAGGCAACACACATGTGCCCATGTCTAAAGCTGACTCTAAGAATTCTGACTGCAACAGGGAGTGAGAGGGAAAAAACTCATGTGCGAGGAAAAGGGAAGATGTGGCTCTAGGGCTGTGACAATGGTTGTGGTGGGGATGGTGATCGTAGTGGTCTCCTCCAACCTTCATGATTCTACAGCTCTCATTTCGGTGTGGAGGCAGGGCTCATTGCCAGCAATTTCAATTTGCATTTTTAACGAGTAGCACTTTTGAACAAACATGATGGAATAAAAATATAAGAAAAATATAACCAAAAAACTAAGGTCAAGGTATAAGGATGCATTCAACACATGACAAACATCCTTTAGATGCAACTCCCTTCCCTCACTCTGCTGCAGCTTTCAGCACAACGTTCAGAGCCCACTTCAGACTGCAGAGGCTCCCAAGAATATTCTGAAGGAAAACTTTCAAACCTTGTCTCCAGCCCCAAAGCACTGCAGCAGCACCAAGAAGCCTTAGCAACCAGCTCACGTTTTCCTTCCGCACACCAGTGCACCACACGGTGCCAATTCTGTGAAACTCCAAAATAAATCACTGTTAATGAAGCACGCCGCACACACAGACAGCAACAGGCATCTTTTAATCACCTAAACAAAGAAGAGCCAGAGGTAAGCACAAAGCACCCTGAGCACCAGCACAGGAGCTGCCAGTGGATGCAGCAGCAGCACCTGCCTTGCCCAAACTTCCAAAGCATTACTGATCTTTCTAAACTGGAATGCAGGATTATAAAACTGGCCTTCAGGCTTGTTGCAAAAATTGAGCAGAGCGATGGGCTGCCCCGACCAGCGTGGAGACTGGCATAGGTTCCCTTTAGCAGAATGCCACTAACCTGCAGAACTGAGCATCCCATTACAAAAGGTGCCTAAAAGATGCCCCCATGAAGTTGGCGTCTTTGCAGCAGGACTGTTTTTCACATGGATTTTTTCACTGCTCAGTTCCTTTGTGGCAGCTGTTATTATGAGCCCTGAGATAAGTATCAGCCTTCCAGGAGAGGCCCTTCTGCAGCGAGAGAAGAAAGGGAATTCAAAGGGCATCCGGGGGAACGGAGGGGAGCAGGAGCATCTTGCACTGCATTCACAGCGTGTCTGTCAGACCCTGATCCATCTCAAGTTGCTTTGCTGAAATTATCCCTTCTGGAGCTGTGCTTATACACAATTCGTGTATTAGGAAATACATATGGGTGTAATGTGCATAGTAAAACAAGTGACACACACACACCGTGTTTCTGAGATGTGCCTATGATAAATGGGGATGAAACGCTTCAAAAAATTAATTACCTAATAACAAGACTGAGAAAAGCAACGTCAGTTGTTACATTCTGTCTGTTTTGTCCTTCAGGCATTTGTTCCCACCCATGAGACAGATTTTGTTCCTCTCCACCCAGGAAGCTGCAGCCCCTCAGCACACACACACTCCCAGCTCACTCCCTTCATTTGTATTTGGCAGGTTCTCTTCTGTGTGCCACACCACAGCCTTCCTCTCCTGGAAGGCAGCAGCCAGAGCTCAGCTGTCCCCTAGGAGGACAAAAAGGCACACAGGTACGTGGCAGGGGTACAGCTGCTCACGTGTGCCCCGATGGCACCAACCACATCCCTACAGCCAGCGTTCTTCTAACAGCATCAGCAAAGATCGCTGAAGGAACAACTCAGCAAGCATCCAACGCAGTGAATCGCGACACACAGCACTCAAACACGCTTTCTGCTGCCCTGCTTGGATGTCAGCAGGGGGCGATTTCACCTATTCCAAAACCCATCCAGCTGTGGCCAGCTGTGCCAGGCAGGGCAGCCCTTCTCTCCTGTGCAACACCAGGTGTGCACTGCTACCAGCAGCCCTTCCTGACCTGTTAGCTCATGGCCTTATGCAAATGGTTTAAATGCTGTCTAGAAACTCCAGGGATACCAAATAGTCAAAGAAGGATTCAGACACTCTTCCAACGTTTTGCTGTGCTGCAGTGTTGCCCACACAGCCACGGCAGCAGCAGCGACCCGTGCCAAACACTGCAATTCCCAGCTGCACAGCACCTCCTGCTTTGGAGTGCAAATCACCACCGACGAAAAAAAACAGCAGTAATTAAAGCCTTTTAATTACAAGTCACTAATTACCACACAGTACCCTGTTAGAAACCTCGTTCTTGCCCCCTGCCCTCTAGAATCGCCCTGTAAAATGTGAATCATTTGTAAGCACGAACAGCAGCTCAAGTTAAGGAGATCTGGGTGACTAAAGGCAAACCTCAATTAAAGCTGCAGGTATTCATTAGGGATCACTTTGGAAAAGGCGCAGGGATCCCTGCGCCTTTTCCATGGACGGGATAAATCAAAACCACGCACTGCAAAGTGCTGCACATCCTGCAGCTCACTGACCCACACAGCTCCCAGCCCCACGCACAGAAAAGTTTTCCATGCAGGGTTTGGGGAGTTCAACACAAGCAGCTATCTTCTACAGCAAAGAACAAATAATCAACTTTGCACAGGATGCCAGCTTTCAGGATAGCAAAGGATGTTTTTGCAAGAAGTCAAGGAGGGGAACCAAGCCCTGGATGCAAACACAGAGGATGAGGAGCACTTGGCCTGGAGTGCTGTTCATTATCCCATTCCCAAAGTTTCATCTCCACGTTTCCAAAAGCAGAGCTGATGCCCCAGCCATGCCCTCGGGCTGAACTCAGCAGCTCTCCTGCCAGCTGCAGCCTATTTTCGGTGCTCGATTTCTCACCACGGTTGCATAAGGCGGCGCAGCTTATGGTGCGAAGCCAAACGCTCGGCTGTTTGTGTGAAGCTGAGGAACCCACGCAGTGAGGTAATACAGCCAAATAAGAGCATTCACAGAGTCCTGACCTGCTTTTCATCCCGGATGTCCAGAGAAGGCACAGAACCCCTTCTGCACGTCCCTCAGAGTTTTCATTACAACAGAAATAGCTGAAGTTACCTCTTCCCTTGAAAATCTAAAGGTGCATCTGGGTCAGATCCCTATCTGTGATATTTTGCTGTCAAACAGCTAAATACCTGAGGTGCTTGTTCCAAAATAAGGCAAGCTGCTCCCCATGGAAACTAGCAGGAAAGCAGATAAATGGAGGTCTATCTTTCACGGTCCTACAGAAGGGGTAATTTAGTGCTGACATAGTTAACTGGAATGGCTCAGATCTTCACTCTGGACTGAAAACAGCTGCCCATCCCCTCAGCCCACAAAGCAAACAGCCAAGAGGAGGCCTTGAAGGATGGATGGACCCATCTGCTGCAGGGAGCTCAAGAAGCCAAATCCTGATGGTTTGAAGCAGAGAGAAAGTGAGCGCTGCTGCTCAGGCTGTGATGTCGGTGGGTGCCGCTCTGAGGTGGAACTCAGGGAATCTGTAGGCTATAACAGAAAACAACACATCGCACTTGTAGTGCTCTGGAACATCATTTGTGATTTCCAAACCTCATAACTGCAGACAAGTGCAGATGGAAACAACTGCCATGGACAAAACAGCAGGTCTGAGGTTATGGCCAAAGGCTGTGGTCATCAGAAGCCCCTGGCCCAGACTGTGTTCACGCTGCAGAGCACAGGGCTGGAGACAGTGCTGAGCTGCTTTGCACCTCAGAGCTTCTTAGACATCAGATCTCTGCAGAAGATGCTTCAAGACTTACCCTCAGGTAAGGGGAGGGCAGGAGTGCCCAGACCCATGGCAGGGCTGACAGACCACCCCGGGCCAAGCACTGTGCAGTGACCCCCGTGACACCTCTGTGTAATCACTGCTGTTATGAGATACACTCCATAATGCAATCTTTTTGCTCTGATTTAATTACTAAACATAAAAGGAAATAAACTTCAGAAGGAAAACAAAGAAATTGCACTGCGTGTAATTTATGGGAGCTATTCTTCAGCTGAATGCCATAAAACCCTGCGCCTTTATGATCCCCTATTAGGGGGCTGAAAACACACTTGCATTTGCTTATATTGACTACGCAGATTATGTGATATTGCCGTTTTTTTCTGCCTCTGCCATTTTTCACAGGAGCAGCGTATTTGTTTCAAGACATCCCTGTACAAAGCATTGGCTCCTACTGGGAGGAAAAAAACCAAAGCCTGGCTGTGTGCTCCTCATAACCACAGGCTGCTGGGTAGGAAGCAGCAAGCAGCAGGCGGGGGGATGCAGGAGATAGGGGCACAGTGCCCGGTTCTGCTCTCAGTCCACACTAACAGTTACTGGGGGGAACTTCACGGCCAGACAGAACAAGACCCAGCTCTGCAGTGGATAACGATGTCAAATGATCTGAGCTGAGCAGCATTGCAGGAATGGTGGGACAGCAGCGGGAGGATTTATTGAGATATCATGCTAATCCCTCGGTTTTCTTGTCATAGGAAACAGATGAAAGGAAATAAGGTTTGCAAACTTGACTGCAGCATTGATTTATGTATAACAGCTTCAAAAAGCAAGGAACAGAAACGCGTGTTCCTGTTATCCCTGGCTTAGGGCTCCGCACAACAGCAGGCGCAGTGGGGCTCCCGGCTCCCCTCCAAGCTGCTCGCCTTCCCCAGCCACCAAAGGGTTGATGCAGCCACACTCCTCCACCCCAGGATTGAGCCCAATTGTGGGGAACAGCGAGGGGCTGGGTATTGGTGCACACGCAATGCAATGTCTTTGGCACCCAGAACAGCTTCAGCATAGAGACTTCACTCCTCTCTTTTGTAAGCTGTTCCCTGAGCAGCAGGTTCTTCTCCCACCTTGCACAGATGGAGTCGGTATGATAAACAGGATGAATTCACACCCAACTGAGCCTATTCTCTGAAGGGGTGGCAAAAGTTCATCTCTTGCCAGCTTGCAGATAGGCCCAGTTTGCTAAGGAATTAAATATATGCTGTGCATCCTAGTGCTGCAGTCACAACATTCCTTTTTACTGCCTATTAAACCCCCTTTTAGTATC
This sequence comes from Perdix hodgsoniae, assembly GCA_035772895.1. NCBI lineage: Eukaryota > Metazoa > Chordata > Aves > Galliformes > Phasianidae > Perdix > Perdix hodgsoniae. The sequence continues at coordinate 6,246,050 of JAPSGF010000029.1, read as the reverse complement.
TCCTCGAGTTTTAATTGTCAGCGTTTCAGCCTTCATCTGTGCCTCATCTCTGTGCCAGCTCTTCTCCAGTTACAGTCACTATCTCACACCTCTTGTTTTGCATAGATGGATCTGCCAGCTCAAATTTAATACACTCAGTATTTGACAAAACTTCTTAGTGGTTCCTGGGAGCTTCTGGCACTGTGTTGTTTAACACACCCTAAATAGAAAATAAATAGTTCAAGAAAAAAAAAAAAAGTTAAAGGAGTACAGAATTAGAAAATTAAGGCTAAGAAAGAGATAAAAAACATTTGAGTAAAAACTTCATCTACTCTAGCTTCATAGACTGGATTGAGGCTCAGCTCTGAGCAAGGAAGACAGATCCACATCGCTACACAATTAGAGCGATCTTGGAACAGCTACATAAGGATTTACTGCAAACAATAGAACTTCAACTCTACAGTTTAAGTTATAACAGTGAGGTGTTAATTTATCTCCTGTTAAGACAGTTAAAGCAGTGACAAGTAGCTAGAACCAGAGAGCAGAAATAGCCCACTGTACGGCCTGACATACGGGTGGAAAAGATCACTGATGTAACAGAAGCCGATCAGCTCCAATGGGCTTTGGATAAGTCCAGGGTGGAAATATTACTAAGGATAGCACTGTAAGAAGAAATGGTGTAATATAATAAATACATGCATCATAGAATTTGTCAGTTAATTAGTTCTATGTGCAGGATAACTCATCAGAAACGACTATTTAACACTATAAACCTTCACCAAAATATAACAAGGAGCCCTTATTTCATTTTTACTTTAATTAAAGCAGCTGCTAAACGCACAGCCATTACATTCCCCATTATTTTACAGCCACCACACTGCCAAGAGAACTCCATGAAATACCCAAAGTGAGCTAGAAGTCGCAGATAAAACAGGAGAAAGATAAATATTTCAATCAAAGTGATGCTTGCACAAGAACTGGCTCAATGGCTCCACATGAGCCAGGCAGCAAGCAGGAGATAAGCAGAGATACGGCTTGGGCTCTGATGCTATAAGCAATGTGCATAGACTGATTTTAGTCTCCACAGTGGAAGAATGAGTCCAGAAAAGCTGTGGGTTCCCTGAAAACATTGGACAGAAGGCAGAGAAATCGAGCTGATAGTTACAAACACAGCAGGAAAAAATCTTTTCTTCCTTTATCGCTCTACGCATGGGAAAAAGAAAATCACCATGAAGGCACAGCAGGAATCACTACTGAGTGCTAATCACAGGACAGCATTGTTTTGAGGTTGGAGGTATATAAATATTTAGTTTCAGCCCATGAAGTCACTATTTTTAAATGCTCCTCAGTTTATCTGTCTGTGCCTTCTGTCTGCTCACTCGCGCAGAAGTTCTCAAGGCAAGCAGCCCTCAGACTTCTGGGTTTGTAAGAATATTAAACTGCATACCAACAATTCATGCCATTGAGATCTGCCTGCTTTAAATCCAGATGGGAAGTGACCACGGTTGGTTCCCGGCCTTCATTTGGAGAGATGTTCATCCAACTAAGTTCATAAAAACCATTAAATAAAACCACACGGAGGATAATTTAAACGAAGGCATTCAAACACATCCAGGCAACTTCCATGAATCCTGACCTACATGTGAATTGTGTGACAAAGGCAGCCAGGATCCTCCTTTGCCCAGAGGTGATGTCGAGCCTGGTGCAGTGACAAGAGCTGACCTTGTGTGCTCCATCCCCAGACACAGAGAATGCTCCTGGTTGCAAACCACAACCCACGGCTTCAAATGCATGGGGCTACAGGCAAGTCTTTATCAACTGACATCGTTTCTCCAAATCTGCCCTACCAGCTGACTTTGCACAAGCCTGGAATTGTTAGATGGGACGCCCAAGCCAACAGCAGGACAACAGCAGCCATTGTAATCTTGCACAGTAACCAGATCCATGCCCTACACTCATGTGTAGGCACTATTAACACACAGTCATTAATGACCCAAAGCAGCAAGCTGAATTCCCTGGCACAGTACAGGGACAGAGCAGGTGACAGCTGGGACACAGTGTGAGCCCACAAGTACAGCAGCACTTCTTTCTCTTGTGTCCTCCCATGGCCCACATCCCTATGATGGAGTGGAGTGCTGCTAGTTAGGATAGTATGGTTAGGTTGTGGTTGGACTTGATGATCTTTAAGGTTTTTTCCAACCTGAGCAATTCTATGATTCTAGAGCATGAATGTAAACATGATGGTAAGAATTTCACCCTTGACTGAGAATTCAAATTATCACACTGATTAGCTTTGCCACACATAATGTAGGAAAGATTCACAACATTTAAAAAAAAATAACTGTTGTCACCTTGCTGGTGCAGAACAGCAGCACACAGCAGAGCTGATCTAGTGGCAAAAAACAACTTCTGAACTACGATGTGACACCCCCAAATTAGTTCACTGTAATATTTTCGGCACTGACCCATTTCCCATGCAAAACGTGCCCTCCAACCTCACAGACAGAAAGCCAATTCTGTCCATCTCATTTTCCAAGAGATGATTGTACGTCAGTGGCAGATTTTATTAGAAAGCAATCTCCTAGCAGCCCAGGCAATAGGAGGTGCACCTGCGGGCACCCAAAATGAAGGGGTGATTCAAAGCCCTTAAATATTTTCATTACATCCCACCATATATAATATTAGCACAGCACACCTGGAAGCTGGACTCTGAACAGCTCAGCACTGCTTCTTTGCTCCATGGGCAGAGCTATTCTAGCACACAAGCCATGGGCAGTCACTGGGAGTGGGAGAGTCAGGGAAGCATTCGGGCCAACAGATGGACAAACCGAACTGCACCAAACTATGGAGAAGGCTAACAACTAAAATGTGCTGTTTGCGATATGCTGAACTTCTGTAATACACAGAGCACATTAAATCTGACATCCCAGGAAAGTGAAAAATCTATACCCAGGTGCACAAAACTCAGTAAATTGATGAAAAACTTAATTCACAAAATTTATATCTTCAGCTGTGATAGAATGTAAGAAAATATACTTCAGACCTGGGATTCTTTTAAGATCAGATATCTTTTCTGCGTCTCCAACTGAGCCAGTTTATTTACTTCTCACCCTGTTGATTCATTTTAAGAAATGCAATAGGCATATTGGAATAAAATGATTTTTGTTTCTAGTATAATAAAAACGATGCTTCCAGCTGTAGGGTGCAGCAGTACAAGTGATGGATTAGTGAGCAGAGTGTGGGTGAGATAGCCAAACTTGCACGTTAAAGACAATTTAATGCTTATGCACAGCTTAGCATACGTTACATCCAGGCAACACGCAGAAAGAAACTGCAGTGAAGCAGTGCTTGATATCAAGTACAGAGATCAATTTGTAGATTTCTTGTGGGAGAATCACACTAAACCCTAATATTGATGTAACGTTAAAAGATATTCTAAATCAATTGATATTTAAGGCTGCTTCACTGTTACTGCGTCTGGATAATGCAAAAGCCTTGTTAACCCTCATGTATGGATCTTTAACTTGGAAAGACTTCTTCAATTTGATACCAGGAAGAGACCTTTAATATAATCAGGAGTCTGTCAAGCTGTTAAGAAAGCAGATAGTGTATTTCCATCTTTAGTAACATGGGCCGGAACCCAACTTACATAAACTAACCAACTTCTGAAGTTTTCAATGGAATATATTAACAACAGCAGCAAAGCTAATTCTAGAGGGATCAAACCTGTTTCGGGGAAAAAAAAAACCAACACCTTCTGTGCTGTTTCACAGGGCGCTGGCACTTCCCAACCCTGGCAGAGTTGTAATTATTTCCTTCAGGCTGGGATGGGGCCACCCAGCTGCCTCTGCTGCTCCCATTCCTGTAAATGCCATCACGATTTAATGACTATCATTCCTCTCCTGAGAGCAGGGGGTGAGCACGCACAGAGTCAGCTGAAGACACACAACTTCACTGCATCTCCTCAAATCTATTATTTATTCACAGGGCAACCCACCAGCCATTTAACCTGATTAGGTTCTCATGCCCCACTTGCAAAAGATACAGAGATTGTCCCAGAATTATTTATAAAATCAGTGAGACGTGAACCAGGCATCTACCTTATGTAAGGAACTGTATTTGAAACTCGGAGGTATCCAAAGATTTCAGCGACGTCTTTCCACAATGAAATAGCACCGTGTGGAGTCTTTTGCCCTTTAACAAAGCTTGGATTTCACGAACCTTTTTCTAAATCCACCTTTTTAGAAACAAATCCCATCACGTGGAGGAAGACGGGCCCAGATGCTGAACTCTACAGCTTAATGCCTGTCATCAACTCCTCATTCTGAAAGCACCAATTCCCTGACGAAGCCAGGTCTGCCATCGCTTAATTAAGAGCAGGAGCTTTGTGCGTGAACCAGAAACTGCATTTCTCAGGATAAGAAAAAGGAGACTTTCCATGTTTACATATACACACCACTCTTGCAGCGTTCTGAAAACCAGGAACTGCCCTCATTCTGCTGCTCACAGCATTTTCAACTCGATTCACAGTGTTGCTACGACCCAACACAGAGTGCCATGCGTCTGACTTGCACTGTGCCATCTCTGAACACAACGCCTTGCACGAACGAGGAACCAACTGCAGTTGCTGTGTTTTACGGAAGTGAAGAACTCAGCAAGCTCTCCATAGGTTTTCATTGGTCTTTCAGGAATTAGACCAATTCTATCTCACAATACTGGGTAGTCCTGAGTCAACACTCCTGATGAAAACCTAGGTTACTGCATGAGCTTCAGCCCAAATTTCACACTATAACCCACAAAGATGAAAAGAGCAAAAAACCAAAGTAATTTTATAAGATCTGCTAATCACAAATGCAACATCTGACACATCCTCTGTAGTTATGGAATGGTATATTGGTTACTGTTAACATCGAGATGCTTTTCTCCCTGTCAGCATGATTACCTACAATAAATGCATCTGTTTGGTTCGGATTCTCACGGTCAACAAGCTGTTTCCTTTTGGAAAAGAATTAAACCAGAGGAGGTTTTCCTGAAAGGAACAGGGCAGAGAGTTGCCCATCCATCACAACCTCCCTTTGCAGTGTGCACATCATGAGACAAGCAAAGAACTGAAACCTTCCACATATCCCAGCACCTAAAAGATCCAGAAGGGAATCAGAGAATCACGCCTTTCTCTGCTACGGGACTGCACGCTTCCCCTGCAGCCAGAAGGGAAAGTTGCCATGCTTGGAAAGCCTACTTTGTGCACACAATTACACAATTTCTCACCACGTACTGACCTCTACAAAGGAAATACCTCTGCAGAAGAACAAACATCACCCACATCCCTATGCCCCCCTAGGCTGAACGCTGCCACTTACTGCAAAACACAGGCATTTGCTCTTGGTTATATAATTTTAGCTCACACAGAGATGCTATTAACGTGGTTAGGCATCAAACAGTAGCCGAAGGCGACTTGTAAGTATCAGTTCATGCTATAAACTCTTCAGGTTTCATAATGGCTCACACTGTAACTCACCAGTGCACACGACAGCCGTTCCCAGCTCCTCACAGCACTCGTACACCCGATGCATTTCCACACCGGCCCTCCTCAATGTGAAGCTCATCCTCCCTGCTTCTGACCACAGTCCTCTTCGACACCTACTGCCTTATTTACGCTTCCTTCGCAGAGCACTCAAATTCCTGTCCCTCCATACAGGGTTTCCTTCTGGCAAGTCTTAAATTTGTTGTTTTTGCTCTGTTTGCCAACTGCCGGGGATAGTCGGCTTCTGTAAATTCTGCCATCTCCTTTCAAGTCTACAACGCTGCATTTTACATCTCGCCATGAAAGAGACTTTATTTCTCTGGTATCCTTCTGATGCTTCCCTCTCAACATTAAACCATTGATTTTCCCTCCTCAAAACCAGGCTGATATTGGTACAGCCCTTTGCTTTATAAGCAAAACTGCTTTATAGGTTCCTTGAGAATAAGTGTCTTTTAATTGTAGTGAACAGAACTCTAACAAAGGCTTTCTGTGCAATAAATACAGGCAGGGCTTACCTGTGATTTATAGCTTGCCTCCTACCATACAATAAAGCTGTCTGCCACACCATCGGAACTATTAACTAAGCAGCATTGAGCTGAACATTCAAAAATCCTCCGATGCCTTGGTTCAAAGCCAAACGTGTGATGTTGAAGTCAATACATAAAATTGCAGCTAAGGAATTAACGGCTTATAGAAATCAAAGATTTCTGTCACCTCTATGCTCCGCACAGCAGAGCCTGGGTGGCTGGAAACACGCTTTGCTTTAACCTGGATATATGTTTCTTAGAGAGAAAGAATGCAATAAAATAGGGCAGATCTTGCATTGGTGCTTTTTCCTCATTAGATCTGACTTGTTCTGCTAAGATATTGATACTTTGAAACCCAAAAGCAACACTGAGTTCATGAAAAATTTTAACTGTTTTGTGGTTCAATACGTTATGCCCCATGAGTTTAATCAGAAATGACGAAGCCAAGAATAATGCGAAGCAGAGAAAATCTGAAATATCTATCACTCTCAGCAACAAAATAACACAAAGTTATGTGCAATAAAGCATTTAAAGCATAAAAAGCACATAGAAAACACTGCTTTCCCATTACGTTCTTCAGTGGCTAAAGAACACCAGTGATTAACTCCTGCAGCCTTTAAAGAAACCTTTCATTAAATAGCTTTATAGTTTACTCTTGGGCACAAAGCTGATCGTTTTGCTTTCTGATCCCCCCAAACTTTTCAACCACGTTTCAACTTTTCCTCCATTCACAACAGCATGAGGCTGCTGCAATTCCCTTTCTACTTCATGTGAGCCAGGAAGGGAGGAGATACTGCCCAAGGCTCATTGCAGCATCAACACCAGCATGGATTTTCTGTTGAAAGTGAAGCAAATAAGTGGTGGGCATAACGAGAGTATTTACAGAGCTCACACCATTTATAGCAGTCAAGTAAAACAAGTTTTGCTTAGTTGTGCTAGGTAAGCTCGGCCAAGTTTCAGCACCAAGATACAAATTCTTCTAATGAGGAAAAAAAAACAACCACCCTTGTAATGCTGGGGGTTATTTATTTACTAATGCTCTCAAAGAGAAGTATACATATATGCCACATTATGGCATATATGGCACGTTAGAGGAGGGTTGATTCTTCTGCTATGTGATGCATGCTGAAGCAGTGCCACAGGTCTTTTTTCCTGTCTGCTCATCACGGTCACAGAAATGCTGGATTACAACACCGCTAAAGAAACTCACTGTGATGACAGTGTTCACTTCAGCCCTTCCACAACCAGCGCTCACAGGCGATGCCTTTCATTCTTAAATGAGGGCAAGCTCTTCTTTCAATTAAGGAAAAATTCTGAAAACAACAAAGCTAAACATACTCACTGCACATGCTTAATTGAGGCTTACAGCTTCCCATGAAAGCTGAGAGCTACATAACAAAAACCCAGAGCACCTCTGGAGGGTAGGATGCTCACTCCCCCAGGCATGGCCCTAACACTGCACTGATATTTCATCATCTCCGCCTGCTGTATGTTACCTGTTGCTTATCCTGTTCCCTTTTATTCCTAGGCTGCAGGAACGTCTGCAGCACTCGGTAATCCACTGTTGCTGCTCTTTCCTTTGCTGTTCTCAGTCAAAACTAACGAGAATATCCTCTGTCCTCACTGGTGAGTCACTTCCACACTTCAGAGAGGTTTTCTCCACTTTGAGACTTAATGCCTATTCAGGAAACAACAATAACAACAAATTTATTTACTTTTTTCTGTGTACCACCCATGGCACCACGGAACTGCTCTGGACCTCAGACAAGAGCAATTGTGTGTGATTTTGGAGCACTCTTAGGGGCTCTGAGCTCTAGCCAGAAAAAAAAAAAAGTCAACTCCAAAGACAGGCCATTTAAACAACTGCATTACAAAAGCATATGAAACCAGAGTGACATTTACTAACATCCTGCAATATCCAAAAAATCCATACCCCTGGATATAGGCTGTTATCAATCTTAAATGTCACTGCTACCGCTTACAAATTGCACGGCCTCGCAAAACCACAGCAGTACCCACATCTAAGGCTGGTATTAGAGGTACTGACTCATGCCGTTGGTCTGACAGCACTGAAGCAAGCATCAGTGCAAGCACCTGGCATGTGGTCCAGCCCTCAGCCACTGATGGGCACTACAAAAGTGCAGAGACAACTCTTACTGTGCAGCACTGGCTTTCATGCACCTTTGTAAGCAACTGCAGTCGCTCTGCATTTACAGTGATAAGGTCACCCAGGCACCTGGAGCTATCTGTACGACTGAAAGCCAACCCTTAAAGTCTCAGCCATCCATCACACAACTCCAATTTCAGAGTTGGTAGGGAACAAAGCAAAGTCTTCCTGGGCAAAGAAATGCTTCTCTCAACTCACTTCTCAACATCTAAATGAAAGAAATCGACACTTCTGGCACTCCTGTCAGCAAGTCACAAACACATCCAAAGCTGTAAACCCAGGAAAGGCACCGGGGGCTTCACTCTCCACTCATCTAAGCCAGCTCTGTGCAGGAGACACCTGGATGGCTCCAGTGCCCAGCTGCAGTGCCAATATGGCATTTCTACAACCCAGCAGAGGGGCGTTCTGCTTCCCAGAAATAATTTTTGTTCTCCTTTTATCCCCGATGTTCCTGGCTGAACTGCTCAGCTTGCTCTTAAAGAGTTTTATCTACGCTCAGCTCTGAGGCACTGCAGTGCCACGCTGCACAACAAGGTCTCTAACTTCCAAGGAAAGCCTTTGCTCTAAAGAACTGATTTGCTTAAATTAATTGATTACACACATTAAAAAAAAAAAAAAGAAGAAAGAAAAAAAGCAGAGGAAATAGCAAGGCCCAGGCACAGCTCTGCCTCACCAGCTTGATCCAGGAGAGCAGCAGCACCCAGCTTGTCCCCGCGCTCACAGGATGCCCAGCGCTCCGTCCCAGCCTCCTGCTGCAGCCCAGCACAGCTCAGCTCCTGCAGCTCTGCCCCTGGGGATGGGGAGCAGCTCTCAGCGCCAGCCCCAACCACAGGCACAGACGTGCTCACAGGCTGCAGTGAGGGCTGTGACCCGCTGTGAGCACAGAAACATGGGCCTGTGTTCCTTGCAGGGTTAAACACTGGGGACAAAGCTCTTTGTGAAGCCTCCACTCTCAAAGGTGCAAAAAACTGTACATCCGTACAGTTTTTCATTTATTTTTTAAAAATGCAATAAGGGTAGCTATAGAGCTGCCTCTTTTTCCAATATATACTGCAGGTTTATTGCTTTATGCATGTTTTATTTAAGCCTCAAAGCCAGTAGCTCGTAAGGTCAACGTAACAAATATGTAATTGCCACATTTATTATTAAAGTAAACAGATTCTTTTCCCATGGCACTTTATGAATCAGTAAAGACTGCACTTGAACCTTCTCACACAGCCCTGGGTGCCAAACACTGTATTGGAGCTGTAATAACCACACCAACATGCACATGAAATGAATGCTGAAAAACAGTTACAGCGAGGAGAGGAAGCAGATTTATGACAGGGCAACATCTGGGGAACATCTGCAGCTCCCATTCCTGAGCCAGGATTTGCCCAGAGGACACAAGGATCCATGCAATCACTCCCAGGTTGAGAAGGGTCAGTGGTGTTCTAAGGAAACGACCTCCAGGGCTTGAGCAAAAGCAATATTTACTTAATGCAATATTTACTGCACTACATCAGAGCTTTGAGGTGCAGGAAGGGACTGGGATAAAGATCATGAAAACTGATAGACAACAGACCAACATTTCTTTCCACACCGTATTCATAACCAACCTGGGATTACTGCATACCAAATTCCTTGTAATTGAGAACAGAACACATTTCAGTGTTGTTTGCATGTCAATTAGGTATTTCTGCATTCAGTTAATATAAATTAGAATTAAAAAGTATATTATTCCATTTTAAAAATAATATTCTGAAACCGCACCTTTCTGGAAGATAACCCCACTTTTATTATAACTTTATGTAAATTGCCACAGATCCATTGAATTCAATTAACTGAACTGAATTCCAATTTACAGAGAAGCCTGGCCCAATAATTCAAAAACTGCATTTCTTGAACAATTTTTTTTTAATCGACCAGTGCTTACGAATCTGTCATTTCTACTTCCACTATTGTTGCACAGCTGTCAGTGCACATATTTCACAGGAACCAAGAGATGCACACAAAAACAGGTTAATTAAGGAGCTCTTGTACAGCCCAGCCACGTTAACAAACAGACCCCAAGAGCAAACAGAAGGTGAAGCACGTGAAAAAAATCCTCAAGTATTTATTCAGTAATAAAACAGAAATCATGACTTTAATTGCTTATACGTTGCATTCAGTCCTCTTTCGGGGCGTAATGGTACAAACCTTTTCAGTTGCCCTCTGGGTTGGACTCACTGCAGGGCCCTGTGACTCGTGTTTGTTTCTACAGGCTGGTGGCAATTAGTAAATGATTTCTCCTGGCTCTGCTCCTCCCGGCTGGGATGGATTCCCTTGGAGATGGGCTACCCCAGAAGGGAAGCCTTGCAACTTTAAATTGTGTGAGGTCTCAAAGATGTGTTCACAGCAGAATATGCTGCAATACAGTAAATAACTACTGAAAAGAAACCGTGGCTTCATTATTGAATCATTCCAACGTACAGAGAGATGAACAAAGCGGGAGCAGGTGTCAGAACACTGACAGAGGGGGAGAAAGAAAAACTACAGCAAGCAATTCAGAAGAGAATGCTGAAATCTGATGAACAAAACACAGTTTCTCCAAACAGTAATGTTTTAAACTCCTTCTCCTCTAAGACTGTCCAAAGGAATCAACACTTGTGCTATTAGAACAGTGCAGTAGCACCTGGGGTGCTCAGACAGAGGACAGGACAGGCACAACCAAAGGGGTTTAACCCTGCCAGGTGCTTGCAGAGGTTGAATGCCTTTTGTGTGCTGCTCTTCCACCAGAAGCATCGCACTCAAGCAGTGGATGCGTCCCTCTGATACTTGTTTTAAATAGGAAAAGGAACTCCCTTCCTAAAGGTGAAGTCTTGTCCTAAAGAAACCTCTGCTGTAGCAAAGTCTGGAGGGCTGGCACTGCTCTCAGCACCGCGTTCCCTTCAGGAGGGCACTGGGGGTTTTATGACTCAGCTAAGTCATCACCACTAAACAACAGAAGTCAAGAATAACTTTAATTACTCAACTTCAGCAAGTTTTCCCATAAAATACGAGAGCTATCAACTGAAAGCATAAGCTGTATGAGTAACAAATTGTACTGCAGGATTCACAGAAAAACACTTAGGTTTAGAATACCAAGGAAAATCACCCTATATGTTACTTTGCACTATACTGAGCTGACAGACATGAAAGGGTATATTTTTTGCTCTTACATCCTTGATGACTTACCAAATGGATCAAAGTCATCAAAGACAGAACAGTGATGCTCGGCAACTCATTCTTTTAACATCAGCTATATTCTTCTTGCGGTAAGACTTGAACAAATAACACTTCCAAGATGATCAGTAAATACTGACCTGTTAGGATAATCCGTTCATTCGGCCACCAAAACAAAACAGTTTATTTTTTTCAACCCGCTCATGTTTCATTCCATAACATTTGAAAGCCAAACAAAGCTGCATGCCAAACAAAGGCTAATGTAAGTCAGCAAGTCTCGCAACGTCAACACCAAGACGAATGCTTTGTATTTTTTGCATTATTTATTGTGCTTTTTTATCTATGAATTCCAAACTATCTATTACCAGAGATGGTGCCCACACTCTACTTAAATAATATTGTGGCAGTCAGGCATTTCCATCACTCCTAAAAGCCCCTTCCATTGCAGCTGAAGTTAATGCACCCACATCAAAGTTGGGATTTATGCTACCTCCCACATACTCTGTAATTGTGTATGAAAGGGAAGTCACCAAGCTGTGGAATTACTTGTGCTCACTTTCTCAAGCAAACAAGACCTTGAATCACTAATTGTTAAGACTATGCATTTTAGATAATTGCTGATTACGGTATTTGAAGTGTAAGTGATTGTTAAATGTGCTGTTTGGCTAATGCCCAGAAAGCCAATGTGATATCATGGATAATTATAGACAGTTTAATTGCTTTGGGTCTTTTAATTGGCAAAGTACACGGATGATGAGAGAGAAGATGAAACTGAAAGGGTCGGCTGAGCCAAGGCAGCCTCCAAAACCAAATGCCACGAGCTGACCCTCTGCATCCTGGGCTCATTCTTTAGGGAACAAAGCCGAATAGGAGTCATTTTCAGCAGAAAGATCTAACCAGCCCTACCTGAATGCTTATTCTTCTCTTATGAGATATTCCTCTGCCTGTCTGCCAAAAGCTGCCTCCTGCTTTCCTTTCAGCCACATTTCTTGTGCAGACACATTCCTGTTGAGATTTGCCACTTGAACTTGTACCACTCTGCCTTTCTTTTCTAAGCTCTCTCACATAATCTGGCAGGAAAGGCTCCTAACAAGCACGGGTTTGACTCGTGGCTGTGATCAGATGTGGAAGAGCAGGAACCTGCAGCTTTCATACCTGTGTATTTTCCCAGATTGGAATGAGATCTGAGTAAGAATTACAGAATTTGGTTCATGATTTACTTCAGCCAATAGATGGAGTGAGGCTACCTCTGTGATTTGGAGAACTCTATTCCGGTATTCATGACAGTTCCTGAACCTCCAACCCCCAAAACTTCAAATTTAATGCTTATTTCATAAGTCATACTGGCAGATGTAAAAATACAAGCCCTTCTTTTAACCACTCTATGGTAACCATGCAAAATTCAGTCATGCAAATGCCGGCAGACATCAGACAGTTCTTAAAACTTCAAAGTGATATTTTTTTACTTAAGGAATAAATGGTTGAATTACATCATCCCTGATAGCATTAAAAATAATTGTATTGCTCAGAATGACTCTATGGGTAAGATCTTATACTCGCTACTGCTATTTCTGATCTTGCAGTATTTTTGCTATAACAACCCTGTAATCACTTCATTACAGGAGTTACTTTCCAGGGAGATAATGAAAGATGCTGCAGTTTGGGGTCTTGAAGGCATTTAATCCATGTTTTTAAGAAAGAAGATCTCCCTGCAACTTTGTCTCCACCTTTATTACTACTACTAGATTTAATTCTAGCACCTGAAAATTTAAGATGTGGAAAAGTACTCTGAGTAACTTCAGAGAACCATATCTTTCATGTGTTATTCCACATTTACGCCGGGTTTAGCCTGGTCCTTCCTATCAGTGCTTTTCATGAAGTGTTTCCCCACACAGAGCCACTGCTCAATGGGCTGCCTGCAACGTCACTGTTTTGTCAGTTTTCTTTGCACTGCAAGAAGGCACTGAAATGAAGAAGCTAATCGCACTAAAATTCCCATACACACCCAAGTTTGTATTAAATGTCTCCAACAAAAAGACTTTACGGGGTCAGATCTGGCTGAGATGCTCTCACGTCGATGAAAGGAGCGCTGAGGAAGGACTGAGTGCACTGCTGCTCATGGATGCAGTCCCCCCAGACATCTCTACTTCCCTTCTGGGCCAGCAAAATCCTCTTTACATCTAGAAACATCCGTTCATGCTATCACTTTTCCTCCAGACAGGCTTTGAATGAACTCAGACTGACTCAATACCCACAAACATACAGGCAAATAAACCCTCGTCTGTTGTTTCCTGTAATTCTAACTGTGCTTTCATACAGCATCTTTCATTTTGTGTCTCTGAGCAGCACTAATTTTAAAACAAGTTGCTGAAAACTTTACATCATTTGCATTCAGTTTTGCACAGGTTAACAAGGAAGGTAAGTCTGAACACCTTGCAGAGACTGCAAATATGAGAAGATGAAATAAAAGGCCAGCAAAGACAAAACAAGCCATCACCATAAACTTAAATTAATTTTTAAAGTATGTTTAAGGATGTGTACAAATAGTTGCTGAGACAACTCAGATCTCAGAAAAAGGAATTCTGGAATATTGTGTTCTTGAAAAAGCATCAAAGAAAGGAGAACAAAGTGTCCTAGTTAAAAAAAAAAAAACATCTAGGAGACTTTAAAATGCATCAAATATATGATTATTTTCTACATCAGTGTTTTCAAATGCCTGAATTATCTCCAAGTAGGACAAATTATACCTTCTTTCCACCATTTCACTGAAAGCATCCAAGATACAGAGCTGTCACCATCACCTTGAGAAAACATCCTTCAGCTCCGCACATTCACTCCAGAAAACTTTCTCTGTTTTCATCTTTTTTTAATTATGTTTTCACCTCTTGCTCAGCCGTGCTCCCCTTTGCAAAGTCTAAATGGATGCTATCCCAACCCGTGCCCTTTCTCTGATGGCTCTTGTCCTTCTGGGGCTGCTATTCCCTGCTCAATTTTGCCTATGAAATCCTGGAAGATCGTGGGACTTTGCAGGGGAACCCAAGAGGAATTCACCCTGTGGGTTCCTTATTAACAATGAAAGCCAGAATAATCACAGCTTGAGCTTCAGAGCTCACATCATGTTGGCAAAGCTAGCAGCTAGGAGGAGGAAAAATACCTTTTTCTTGTAAAATGAACAGACTGAGGGACAATAAAGCATGAGATCACATACTGTACCACTTACAGACCATCCTTAGAAACACATCTTGATATAAAATACAGCATAGCTATTTTTCAGCTGTCCTAACCCAGACATTTTGTTTATAGCCAATGACACATAGAAGATTTTGAGCCTTGCAGACTTTGCCTACAAACAGTCTGTGGCAAAGCTGAAGTTCTCTTTCTCCATCTTAAAGCAGCTTTCCTAGAGAGGCACCAGTGCTTCAAGCCTGACGACAGAAAGCCAGGCTATGTGCAGATATTAGAAAATCAGGAGATGAAAAGAAGGTGCAGTCATGGTGTAGGCTGAGGTCAACCTTAACCCACTTGTGTTTGAATTGCTCAGTTCTCAGACCAGACCTAAGCCTCTTGACTCCGGATTTTTGAAAACCCTTTGAAAACCCAGGATCAGCAGCCTGTCTGTACAAGTGCAAAGCTTAAACCTAGCATATTTCAGGTATCTCCAAGCTGCTTTTGCTGTGAATTTTCACAGCTTTTTACCAAATACACTTACCCTTAAGACACCACCTACTCCCCAACCTCAACAGAGCTCATCTTCCACTTTGCAGGTTGTCAAGGGACTGCTCCAGAGGACTTGGAAAAAACAGTCTGCATAGCTTTAACATACATCTTAGTGGGTAGCTAAGCTCCATGGTTATGCATAAGAAAGAGAATTAACCCCTTAGTGAGGCTAAGAAAGCTTCTAAAGCATTGCTTCCCCAGCTCTTTTCCCGTCCCATTGTTACTTATCTAACCACAACTCCTGTGGTCAGCAAGGCTGTTTTAACAGCAGTGAGTTATAAAAGCAGAACTGATGCTATGTTAACCACAGTTAGCACGCACTAGCACTGCACTGCAAATCAATTGCAACAGTTTTAGTAGTTACAATAGAGTTACAGCAATAATATCTAAAACTACAGTGTAGAAAGCAACCTAAAGTCAACAGGAAGAGAAGTGCAAACAGACTCAAGATCACAGGAAACGTGAGGCTTTATGAGTCAAAGCTCTCTGCAGACCACTGCAGATGGATTGGAGATCCTCTGCAGACCACTACAGATCAGATTTGGAGAGAGAACCACAAGGAGGAATCATTTAAGCAGTCCTAGGTAAATAAAAATAGGCACTGATGAAAGAAAAGACTGCTACTGAACAGCAATCACAGCCCTGTAGCCATGATGCCTGGCACACAGAAGGTGAAGTTCTAGATGTGGCAAAGAAAGGCTGAATATTTAAACAAAAGGGACAAGATTGCAAGTCGTAAGGCTGAGTGCAACATTCATGGATGTAAACAGGCTGATAAGAGGAATTAAAGGCAAAAAAGCACTACCAAAAAAGTAAATACACAGTATAAAACTGGAGAAGAAACACAAAAAGCTTGCATTAATTTACTCTACAAAGGAAATAATGTAAGAGCAGAGAACAATTACTTGTTTAGGTCAAATGTAATGTAATTAGCATAGAAGTTAACGTAAGCACTGTGATCTGTGCGACATTTGAAATTAACCTACTTAATACTTTCTTAGGTAAAGAAATAATTAAGAGGTCTAGTCATTGCACTGTGCTGAATAGCAATAAGAAGTCAGCAGAAAATAAATGGCTATGACTGAAAGCGATAACCAACGTTATGTAATTCGTATTGTTCCTAAGATGTCATTGACACATCAGAGCCACGGTTAAAAACACATCACTTAATAGTCACGAGATAAGTAGGGTTTGTCTTCTGTTCTGAAAGAATAGGGCAACTGGACCAGCAGTACTAAAACATGATGAACACACGAGTCAGCTTGACTCTGTAAAGTTACCAGGAATGAGAATAGAAACAAGAATGGAATGCTTTCTCATGTACGAAATATTTAATAGGGACTTCTTAATCAAGCACGTAGAAAGATTTCGGCTGAATAAAAGGACACTACAGTTCTCATTACTGTCAGCATCCCTGTCACATTTAGCAGTCAGAGGCACGGGTGAGTGTGCTGTGTGTGTTCATGCCATCAGGCAGAGCCAGGACCTACACTCAAAGAGTCAAGAGCAGAAGAAAACTGCAAACACGTTTTTGATTTTTTTAAGCAAGTGAAATAAAGGTGACTAATCACCAACTGCTTTAGACCACAACAACAAAGCCTAGCTTTTCCCATTTCCTTTCCCCCTAAAATCTCAATTCCCTTGTATCTAAGTTTCTACAAAGTAATTGCTTTCCAGTAGCGCAGGGAAACAGATTTCTTATTTCAAACAACATGAATTTCAGCCATCACCAAACTCCAGGCTCACACATCTCCCTGCCTGTCTTGCCCTGATTCCACGGACACAGGAAGAACAAAACTGACCTGAACAGGAGATTGACAGATTTCAGGCTCATTTTGCTCACTGCAACTTACTTTACTTTAAGACTTTCCTAAAAATACTTTTTCTAATGTCACAAAGTCCCTGAATGGCAATCAGTGCTTTATTAATGGAAAAACATCACTAAGGAAATTTAAGTTCATCAAGTGACTAATGACCATTTGATAAAGAGCACGGCACACCTGCAATAATTACTACAGAGAGATTGGCAAGCCTTTGCTCTGCTCTGATGGCTCCATGGAGCATCAGTTTAGTGCACCAAAGTGCACGTAATAGAGTGAATCCCCTGGCGGATTCCACAGACAGCCCATTACAAGCTACCTGCACACTCGATGTTTTTGACCTTGCCCAGAACGATGCCAGAACTGCTGCACTGAGTCACTTAAAAGTCATGGAACTCATCAGCACAAGAGGGCACCTTCCATAGAGCATCCCAACATTAACATGGTGAAGAGCATTAAGAAATTCACACTAGATTATTTTAGTTAATCTCTTAAACTTATACCCTTAACTTTAAAATCCTCTAGCCCATCTACTCTCCTTGTGCTAGAAATTAGGAATATGATGGTATCACAACTTCTTTAAGAGTAAAAAAACAAAACAAACAAACAAAAAAAACCTGCAGAGTGAATTTTACTTGATAGAAGCCAAAATGTTAGCATTTCCAAATAGCTACATTCATCCTCAGTGTCAAATAATACCTATGACTTTAGCACAAGCTAGACCAAAATAGACTCGCTTTCCCACAGCTACACGTTTCTGCTGGTTATTAATGCCTGATGCACACCGTGCTTCTGCGTAGAGGCGGATGCGAGCGATGATGTGGGCTGCTAACATTTCTTTCAGCATATTGTCTGCAGGAGTCCTTCATTAGCTTTAAGACAGAGTATTTAAAGCCAGGCTTTCAGACACAGCAGTCAACAACGAAAACACGCTATTTTTGTTTTATTCAGGTTGGCGTGTTGGACTGCCATACCCGCATGCAACTTCTGTTCTGGACATATTTATGAAAGTGAGTAGGAATACATTTCTTCAGAAATATTCTCTCCTCATTTTTCATTTTCTCCTGTCAAACATCATCTAAATGGGAGTTATTATTGGCTTTATAATTTGTAACTTCTAAAATCCCTCAAGGGAAAATTTCTGTCTAGCATTACTGCGCCTTAGCTAAATTTGCCTTTTGAGAACGTTGTTTCCTAAAGAAGACTGCATAAAATAAGTAAAAAAAATAGTAAAATAATAATAATAAACTTCTTCAATGGACAGTCTAGTTATGCAGTCTGACTGTGACACTGCTACAATAGCGCTTTATGCAAAAGCAGGCTGGCGATCCCTTACTGGTTGACTTGCATCCCTTAAGGTCAGGCAAGGAGGCAGTTCTTATCAGCACATACTGAACTGAGAGTTACTCATCTCAATTCTGTACTTGCCTGCCATTACGTTTCTTTGTAGGAAAAAGAACAGCAATTGAACATCAGCAGTTCTGTCTGTGAGGGCAGAAGGGCTCGAGTTCTATTGCTCAGCCTCTCAAAATCCCCAAAGTAAAAACCAAGTTTTGCTCCTCCTCCCAGTGGAACGATGTGTCCCCAGCAAGACCACCATGCCACCTGCTTGTGCTGGGCTGTCCCAAATCTATTTGCCATGATAACTGATGGGGTTTCACTGCATCCCATCAGGAGCCAGCAGGCATCCTGTTCACAGCCCATGGAATTCACTGCACAAACAGCACGAACCAGGGAAAGCACCACTGAACACAATTCTCTGGTATCTGGCATATTTTGTGATCAGTATCTTTGACTTTTTTTTTCCCACTTCTGTGTAGATACTAAAAGAAGCCAACAGATACTACTACTTGCTTTTTTTAACCCCATCCCTGTTTGGTTTCTCCAGCAGGTGAAATTTAAAGCAATGGACTCTTCTTTTGTGTTCCGCTTTATGTTTGATCCCCTCTTAAAACTGACTTGCGTACCACTCTTTTCACCACAAAAGCCTGCAAAACTTACAAGGAATAACACTGGCCACTGCAAGAAAGCAGATCTGGGGCCTGTATGCAGCTTAACTTAAGTTCAATATTTGTTTTCTTAACCACCACAACACATCAACAGCATTATTTCCACTTGAAAAATGACAACCTAGCCTTAGTGATGCTAGGACCTATGCAGAAGTGATCTAGCACGGGTTTTCAAGCTTCACAAACGTATGAAGACATTCAAGACAACTCCCTCTCATTGCAGGTGTGAGGAAAGCGTTATGGCTCATTTTTCCCTGAATGATAATCCTGCACTTGGCAGATTGTTTTGCTAAGACTGCGACTCTCCTGCCTTAGGTCTTAAGCCCATGTAATTTTTTTAACTGTGGGGTACCCATTTATCAGATTTGATGCTGATACCTTTTATTTGCTTCAGCTGAGGAAAAAAAAACAACAGGTTATTTTCAAAAAAAGGTTATTTAAATGTGACTGAGAATAACCAGAAAAAAAGCCACCTAAAACTACAGATAATGTAATGCAATGATATCTGATAACATCTAGAAATTCATTAGGGTAACACATAGCCTAAAAGAAGGCATTATTTGCTGTATTTAGCAATTCATGTTCACCCTCATTACTTGCAATCAGTTAGCAGAGCCTGTAATGAAAAAGGCCAAAAGAGAAGTACTTCTAATTCCCCAAAACAGTCCAGGAACCTATGTTTTCTTTTATTTCCAGTTCTGGTAAGATAATTGCTAGTGTTTATTGATGCTGTCTTAGCGAAAAAAATTAATTTGTGGAAAATTCATTACCAAGCTGCATTGGTTCGCTAGCATGGCCACCACAAATGACCACCACAGACTGCTAGAAATTAGAAGAAAGATAACAAAGCAAAATAAAATCCTTACTTTTAATGAAATCAGCACATTAAGGCCAGATTTGACTATTAAGGCTTTCTTTATTATTATTTTAATTGTGAAATAAATAGCAGACTGGAGACAAAGGAACGATGTCACTATGATGAAGAGTGCACTGCTAGGCTGCTGGACAGCTTGCCTGGGTTTAATTCCACTTGTCCCTCTGCTGCACTTTGTTCTAACAAACATATGCAGTTAGTCATACATTATTATGTCAATCAAATTCTTGCTATTAAAGGCATTTAATATTTCAGTGTATCAGCTCACAACGGTTAATTATCTTTTTACAGTTCGTAGGGTGAGATCCTCACTTGGATAGGAATCCACCATCAATTCCCAGGACAACATCCGTCCATTGTTTGCTTTTCTTATAAGAATCCCTGGTTGCCCCACACAGCAAGGAGGGGTGGTTGTGGGGCCTGGCCTGAGCACACACAGCTTGCCTAAGGGAGGAAAAGAAGGATGAAGGCATTGGGCACAGGGGTGGCCTTGGTGAATGGTAAATTCAGAGAAACCTAACCTAAAGGTTGATTTAAGGCAGAAACTGACTTTTTCTGGGAAATGGAAATACAAACAACAGCAGAACAGTCACAGCATGCTACAGACCATGTTTAGGTCCAAAGATGTTGGGATTTGACAATTCCTAGCACAGAATCTCCTTGAAATCTGAGTTCTTACGGACTCTAACAGAGGAAAAATTAAACCCTGAAGGCAGATTTTGCTACAAGAGCAAGCAAAGCTCAGCACCTGTGCCCACGGCTTTTCTGGGGGCAAAGCAGAGCGCCAGCACCCTGAGGGCACCTTGAGACTTTCCCTGCCTCGGCTCCGTCAGAACCACCCCAATATACATCAGGACTTCCAGCGCTTGGAATGTCAACAGTTTATCTCAGAAATCTCTAGGACAGTCATAATTAATACCTCTGGTGTTGGTTCAGTTACATACATTTTGAGGAAAGTGGCATTTAGCATTTGATACGAATGCTGCTTGGACTACTCAAACCACTTCACCTCAAAATCTTCCTTTCGAGTTTATTTTCTATGCATCGTCTGCAATCTACACCTATTAGCATAAATGGTCACTGAAAAGACATTTGGAAATCACACTTCGCAGGAAGGAATTTACAATGCATTCTCAGCAAGTATTTCTGCCACAGGTTTTTGCATACATATATATTTTTAACTGGACTTATGATCACTCAATTAGCAAAAGAAATAATGAATGATGATAACCGACAGAAATCATGCAATGCTATGAAAAACTGAATCAAGAATAAGTGACATAGAGAGGTCACCGAGTCATTCTGAGTAAGTACATTTGAGATAATGATGAGCTTTGAAGACTTTCCCAGAAAAAGAGGCAAAATTAATCAGATACATTAAATTATGAATTATTAACTCAGCTCTATTAAATATCAAGTAGAAAAGCTTTTTAGGATTAACCATGTTTTTAGAAATTCTACTAACTGCGGAGTAGATTTCTTTGATTTAAGAATGATTTTTATTTAGATACGAAATGCAGAGGACTCCCTCTGGGGCCAGCAAAGCTTTCCACAAGCGGTGGATCCCTTCCATAACAACGAACTCACTCAGAAGCAATGCAAAAAAGACCTTGATCCACTGACATTGAGCCTTTCGAGATGCTCAGTGGCAAAGGTATACATAAAGCAAAGTGTAGAAGTACCTGAGGACATGGGCAGGCACAATCTCACAAGTGCTCACAGTTCTGAATAATACTTGGGCTGCACCTGTTGATCCCTAAGAGTGACTCAGGTCCTGCTGCATTCAACTCAGAATAAATGCATAACTTCTATTTCATATCTCCCGAATTGTTCTGGATATTCTGACCAACTGATGCCAGGCTTCTGTTTGTTTTGGTGTTTTTTGTGTTCATTGGCAAAGCCTTCACATGGAATCGTGCCACAGCTACTCGTGAAACAAGTAATGATGGCCTTCAGTTAAATGAACAGTGCTAGAGGAATAATAGTTGTCATGGGATGCTGGCTTTTCCTGGCTGACAACAGCTCTAGCTCCATCTGCTCAGCACCACAAAGGGCAAACTGAGCCCACCAGCCTCAGGTTCTTCACTTGCTCACAGCCTCTCATTTCCCTGCTTATGAGCTCAACTATTCGTTCACTTGTCCTTCTCCTTCAAAACTTATAAATAACGCACGTCAGACTTTTCTTGCTCGTTAGCACTGATATTAAACGATTGTGTCATTTCCTTTTGAATTTTCATCTTAACTTAGAATTCCTCCATAGACTACAATGGAGGAAACATGAGCATTTTCACAGCACTTGAAGACACTATTTGCAGAACTTGCAGCTTTTTATACTGTCTGATGATTCTGACATCCTTGATTCTTAGTTAATCATATAATTACGAATTAGTGATTTATTACATACTCAAAGACTGTTTCATAAGTTCTGCCACTGTCATGTATCATCATAATTTCTTTAACACATCTGATCCTTTGATCTATTAGCATCGCTATCGTGCAGCAATAAAACATGCTCTCAGTCATCACCACGACACAGGGCAGAACTAAGCTCACCAGAGCTCACCTGGACAGGAAAATGCACTTTGTCTTCCTCTGGAGCAGGTACATGAGGGCAGGGAACAGCCAGCACCAAACCTTTCCCAATATTATTCTATCTCAGAGCATGCACTCACAAACTCCAGGCTTTACCTGCAACTGCAATGCACCCATCTTGTGAACTGCACTGTATCTTCCTTTGCCTCACAGTCGCATCCCTCTAGCAGAAAACTCATTCTGAAAGCTGTGCTCCTCCAGTCAAAGAAGACTTAATAATCCTTGATGGATCCAAATATCCTGTGCAAATCAACTACCCACCTCTAAGATGTTAACAATAAAGGATAACTTACAGGCTGAGCCCTATTCCATATTTATTTAGAGGAGACTCATTAAGTTTGTTCATGAATAATTAAAAAAATGGAATAAAATAAAATACTGAATAAACAAGTCATGGAAGGTTACCTGCTGGAGAGGACCACAAATACATGAAATCAGGCAAGCCTCTGAAGACACGGGAAGTTGTACACATGCTGATGAAGACCAAGCCATAGAACAAAATACCTCAGACCCTTAACATTATTTCCTATTGCTTTTCCATGCATAAAATTACCATAATATTATCTTGTAGACAGAAGGTAACACGGTCATGTGAATGAAGATTCACACTAAATTTCAGTGAGCATATTCAAGTACATAAACCAATTTCAGTCTGAATAATGCCAAAGTGTGCAGCTCTTCATTTGTCCTTCACACAAAGCAAACTATAGATGTCAGCCCATAACATATAATAAAAGTGCGTACTTCACAAGATCTTGCAAACATGTCATCAGTGTGCCAAATTTCTGTCAGCAGCTTATTCTGGATAGTCTCTTGTATGTGCCAGAAAGAACACAGACATCCCTGGCACTAGCTTTACATCTCTATTGTTTGACCCTGCTTAGTCTGAATTAAATTAGTCTAGGATATTATCTATACGCTTCTCAGTTGAGATTTGCTTCCATGCCTGAAACTGGATGAAATCCAATGCCTTTATTCCAGCACCACCACAGCTGCTGCTTCCTACAGTTCTGAAGAACTACAAAATACAGCGCCTGATGAGTTTATACTCCTATTTTAAACGGTAAGTCACTACTTTTCTGATGAAAACAAAACGCTACAAGGTACGTTCTGCATACACAGTGGCTGCACAGCAGGTGACCACATGCTGGCGAGAAGAGGTGGCACAGTTATTGCTGCCTTGGATCTGACGACAGGCTTGCACCAAAACCCATTGAGCAAACTGAGAAACAAAAACCTTAATGCTAAAAGCTTTATAAAATATTTTACAAGAAGGCATTTTTCTTCCCAAGGTTTGTTGTGTGATATATAAACTGCACTAGGAGGACAACAAGCAGTCATGATGGCATTTGTCTTATGAAAATGATTCACGAATTTGAGATATTGTAGACGAAAATACCTCATTCCAGTTTCTTCTCAGAGCCTAATGAAATGAAATGGATGAAGCTTGCTAGCGTTGCCACTGAATTATATAATCCTAGAGAAGACATTAACGGCTGCTCTAAAAATCTAATTAAATTTTAGAGCACTAGTAATGCAGCCATAAGGCCCATGTAAGCCATTATCTACATTAATAAAAATTAAAGTCAAACAGTATCTATACAGTAATAATGTACCTGGATTCAAGGTCACTTAATTCCCTTACTCCCGTATTTTTCTTTATTGTTGCTATAAATATTATTATTTAATCAAGACTTCAAATTTATGTTCATTTCTTACCCCGAATGCTCTCCTAATGCACAGCATTAAGACAGGAATTAATCTAATTGTTTTTCTTAATTGTTTATTTTCTTGCCTTCTCCATAATATAACTCCTATTATTAGCATATAAATGAGCAAGAAACTGGGACACTCTACAGGTACTTTATCACATATCTAAATAAAAATCCGGAATCAATGCAGCTCAACCTGTGCACATCATCTCAGATCCAAGCCCTCTCTGGCACAGAAGCAGTGTTCAGGAAATGTCTGATGCTGTACTAAGGGACGTGGTTTGGTGGGGAAACATTGGTGGGAGGCGGGCTGCTGGACTGGATGCTATCAGATGTCTTTTCTAACCTCAGTGATTCCGTGATTCTAAGAGAGGAAAACAGAGTAACGTGGATGCCACAGAAAGGAACAAGGAACAAAAGGTAAACCAATGAGGCAAATAGGAGAGCAGTATCCACACAAAGTTAGTGGCTGCTGAGGTGAAATAATACATTCTCATAAAATAATGCTTCCAATAGCTATAAACGGCTTGCAGCTGATGGAAAGGCATTTTCTAAAGTGCTTGTTTTACTTAGAGGGATACTACAATATGCAGTGTTTATGAGAATAAAGGAGTCGGTTTTCCAGCATTGCTAAGCACTGTACTTTGTGCAACCACATTATTTGCTCTTTATGTAATTAATCCTGCACAATTTTGGGATGGTTTGTCTGAGGAAGCCTATGGCTACAATGTTTTTGTGTTCTTAAAATAATATGAGTTGGGAAGAATCACTGCTGTTGGTTCTGGTGAATACCAGCTGCTTTACCTCAGCCCTGAATCGTGCCTTTTTACTGAAGAGCAACAGGAGTGAAAACGAAGCTGGAGAGACTCCTGACCTGTCGCAGTGTGACACCACTCTACACTGACCTCTGGGCTGCAGAATGAAGGGCAGCACACAGAAGGGCAGTGAAAACCTGAGCATGTTGTCGGCTGAAGAGTTTTCTACTTGACAGGTAGAGAGCTTCTTCCAACAGCAGGCTGACAACCTGGATTTTGCCTGGGACATTACACGTGTGCAGTTATAGCTGGATTTCATTTCTAGTATTTTTTTTCTCTGCAGATTGAAACAAATGGATTTTATTTTCCTCCTCTGAAGGATAGAGATTACTGCGCATTTAAATGATGCCTCTACCCACCACGGTGTATTCTAAATGACAAAACAAATTGCAAAGGCAATTTTGGAGGAGTATCTTGAAGACAAAGGATTTACAACACTGAAACTCTCCCATTTATTTGGAAAGACCGAAAATAGTCGGAGCAGGATCACCGCCTTTGTCTCTAAGACCCTCTACAAAAACTTTTCTACCACTGACAACTGCTCCAGCCAGAGCAATCCACTGCCAGGCTGCACTTATCATAAGCAAGAGCTTTTGAAGAATCAAATTATCATCAGAATGTCTCTTCTAAGATCTTGTTGCTCATGAACCCACAGTATGCCAGTAGCGTTTTGAACAGCGGGAATAATCCTTAGTTGTAAACTAAATATCCAGAAATACTCAGATTTTCAATGAAATTCTCATTACTGACACGCGTGAATCATTTATTGAGTGCATTCTTAAATCCTCAAACATTTTCCATTGAAATACTTGTGAATAAATTATTCAGTAGCCAGTACTGAAATGAAATTTTCTTCTACCTCCAAGCAGCATAGAACACCCCACAGCCCATCTGTCGCTCCGTGCAGCTCCAGGAGTCACCTCCTGAATATTTTTGCCTCTGCCAGCACAGGTAGACATGTTACACATCCCTAGCAAGACCATCAGACTTCAGATTTCCTCTGTCCAAGACCATCCACAGGCCTCTCAAGAAAGAACACGGCAGCCACCACAGCCGTGTTGTCTCAAAATGACCTCAAAATGCTCAGATTCTCATACCTGAAGTGAGAGGAGATTTCAAAAAACACCTAAAAAAGCAAAAGTTCCCTCACATTTATTCACCATGAGAATCTGGTCTCATGCAGCTGCAGTCCTGAGGGCAAATGCTCCAGGGAAGGAGTGGAGAGCAAGGAAAAGAAAAGGCTGAAGGGCAGTGCTTTCTCTCCAGAATAGTTCATTTGGATCCAGTGCACCCTACAGTGGTTTATAACTATTTTTAAGCTATGGATAAAATTCAGTTTACACATCCAAATGATCTGTCTTGCATATATTCCTCTCGTTTTGCTTCTCAGAAATGACACTGCTCGTACCCAACCAGAAAGATCAGCTCATCAGGGAAAATGCATTCTCTGCTGTTCCTTTCTTTCTAGCTTCAAGAAAATTAGTTAACCGCACAACAGCTTTTTAGTTTTAATGAATGCAGCCCGAAGACCTTTCCCATCTGAAAAGAAGAATGCTGCTGGTGTCATTTCCCTCAAGCAGTCATTCCCCCACAGGGCGTATTATGGAGGCAAATTTTTCACTATCAGTGATTTTTAAAAACTTGTTCATAGCAACTTTTCTAAGAACTTCACACACAGAAAATTATAGGCTTGTTCTTTCAGGCCTAGATGTTTTCACTACTGAGCATGAGGAAGGTCAGTTTATGACTTTCATTTACAGCTGGCACATGTGGGGAAGGGATGGGTGGCCTTCACAACCTCACTATGCACCCTGTTCCCACCCCCACAGTAAAGAATTTCTTAGTGATGTCTAGTTCAAATCTACCCTCTTCCATTTTAAAACCATTTTCCCATGTTCTGTCGCTACTCGCCCTTATAAAAAGTCCCTCATCGACTTTTCTGCAGGCCCCCTTCAGGTACTGGATGGCCACTATGAGGTCACCTCGGAGCCTTCTCTTCTCCAAGCTGAGGAACCCCAGCTCTATCAGCCCATCCTCTCATAGGGGAGGTACTTCAGCCCTCTGATCATCCTTATGGCCCTCCTTTTGGACCCACCCCAAAAACTCCACATCCTTCTTGCACTGAGGCTCCAGAACTGGACCCAAGCGGTGTCACACAGGAGCAGATGGGCAGAATCACCACCCTCCACTTGCTTGTCACACTTCTCTCGATACAACCCTAGATACAGTTGGAATTCTGGGCTGCAAATTATTTGTTTTCCATTTTTACCTCTCCAAATTCCTCATTCTTTGTCCCAGATGCTTGCAGACATCAGCTGGGTGTCACCAGAGGGAAAAGCAGAGGAACCCTGCAGCTTTGCATGTTGTTACTGGGCAAACAAATTACTACTTTAGTAGTGATTCGTCTTCAGTAAAGCAGCATATTTCCATGTAATGATGGAAGACAGTCTTAAAAATAACAGTACATAATGCCTTTGATCCAGAATATCCTCAAACTATTTTCCAACTATTTCAAACTGATTTTCATTACCGTTTCATGCTCAACCTTTTCCTTTTTACTTTTAAGTCATAAGTCTGCAACACAAAAATGACCAGCACAGCTCCTCTTCTCTCTTCAGCATCCCAAGCAGCCCTGCTCCAAACCACAGAACACCACTAAAGGGTCATGGTATTCTCTGCTCATCTGTAGCTCCAGTATAAAACCAAGAGATGAATGATCATTAGAACGTCCCAAACTTCTCTTTCTAGTACCATTCTTCATGGAATAATATTACCATAATTTAATCTGAAAAGAAAAGTGTGAGCTACTAAAGACGAGTGACTGGAAGATCTTGCATGGGCCTCACAGCTCCCACATCAGCACCAAAGAACTGCAATGCAGCACGACACCGTCCTGGCTGCTTTATTTATTCTTATTAAATAAATCTCCAACTTTATACCTGGTGAATTGCCTGCAACATTTTTTATTTGAAGAAGATGAAGTAATGTACAAGGTTGTACATTACAGCCAGGTTGTAAAGACCATTTTTCCTTTGCCAAATGCAAAGCACTTCAAAAGAATTTGAAAACTACCACCAGCTGCTTTCTAGATGCGTGCTCCTGGACTTGAGCTCTATCCTGATGAACAGTTGCTATTGCCCAGACCACATAAAACCAGAGTCACCCCCTCCTTGCCCCTATGAGCTGAGCATGCTGCATGTCAGCCCAGCCCTCCAAGCTCATCCTGCACTGCCTGCCCACCAAACAATGCTCAGAAGGACTTGCTGTGCCAACGTTGTGCTTCTGCGAAGACATGCTACGCTTCATCTGCCACATCCGCTGCAATATTTGCATTTCAGGCCTCTCTCCCAGCCCTCTAATAGTCAGATACGAAATGGAACATGTAATATATTACACACGCACACATCATACAGTTGGTAATTCACTCCTCAGCCATCTGAGACTTCTAAAATTCGTAGAAATAACAAAGGCACCAGAGCTTTTTCCTCTTTAAAGCACTTGCTAGAAATGCTGTTCAGCACCAGGTGAGGAGGTTCTGCAGGCTGCAGGGAATCAGGAGCCTCAGGCTGAAAAAACTGAAGGTTGTTAAGTAGAAGCCTCTAAGAATCAAAACATTTTAATATTTGCGTGCTTTACTGCCTTCTGACTTGGCTCGACAGCCTCATCTACCCACGGCCATGGGCTACCTTTATCAATGATTGATCTGCATCTCCCTCCCAACCTTGTGGGGAAAGCTGGACAGAATATAGACTTTTATTTTATATAATAACAAGGCTTCCTGTAAAAGAGGCTGCCATGTGTTGAACGCTCCATATGTGACTTGACTCATTTATGGATGTTTAATATTCCTCTGCCTCACGCTGTAACCATTGGAAGAAGCTGGACTTGAAGAGCAGAATACAAAATAACCCAGTCTGAGCCCAGGGGTCCCACAATGACAACATCGCAATCAGTTCCTTAACACAGCAGACAAAACCCATCCATCTCCCCAGTCGTCAGCTAGCGAGGCTCTACTTGAACCAGTGCCTTGGAAATTCCCTGTTAAATAATGCTTCTAAAAGATTACTTTAATTTGCAAATACAGCAGTGAGAGACCATAAAGTGCCTGCTGAAGGTGCCTGTAAAGCAGCACAGAGACAAGAGCAGGCGAAGTTGTATGCACAGCTTCACTTGGGTATGCAAGACCCATGGGTATTCAAGACAAAGAAATACATCATGAGATGAAACAACTTGCCATCGAGTTATGGGCGAGGAAGGCAAGGAGGAACGTAAGAAAATAAGGAAAATAGCGGTTAGAAACCTCACAGCCCTGAGCTCGTGCACTCCTGCTCCTCACAGGCTTATTCACTTGCATCTTAAGTGAAGGGTGGAAACAGCAGGTGCTGTTTAAGTCAGTAGTTATGCTGGACGCAGCCATGTATTCAACACAAGTAAACACAATTAAATTTCTTGCTACTAAACCAACCCAGTGCTGGTTCACCAGTGATGGACACTGCCCTCAGTGAGCGCGGGGAGCTGCACAAAGCCAGGCACCGCAGGGGTCTCTGTGCTCAGAAAGCCATCTCAAATATTCCGGTCTCAAACCACAATATTTTTAATTAACAATATTAAAAGAACACATCTACTTTATCTTTCGATTAAAATATAAGCAGCAAAGATTATAGGAAAAAAGACGACTCCTTTTGGATGAAGACAACTTTGGATTCTTGTCATGAAACGAAACACCAAAACCACCTCTTAAAACACTCCATTCTTCTTCCTAGGCTGTGACCCGAAATAATTACAAGCTACACAAAAGCTGAAATGAATTTTTGAAGAACCTTCTTGAAAAGCTCTTGGAATACAACCACTTGCTGGCTATCAGCTTTCAATCGGACACCACAAGGCAGTGTTCAGAAGGGGAGGTTAACCACAAGGATCCTAGAAATATTTGTTCTCACTTGGGAATTGTCAGAAATTTTCACTGAATAAATTATTTCTGGAGCACATTAACTCACAAAGAACCTAAAATAATTTCCTCACAGGAAAAATGATGAAATTTGTCAAATTTCTGGTAATACCTCTGAACCTATCAGACTAAAATTGCAGTAGATGCTGCCAGCACAAAGATTATTAGGATTACCACCTGACTGCTCTACTTTGGCATTTCATTTTCCACAAATTCCATGCAAACTCAAATTGAAATGCTACTTTAAAAATATTTTGGAGAAAAAAAAATGGAAAAAATAAGCAAAAGAGTTGCATTTAACTGTTAACCACTGAGTAAAGGAAACCAACTGTAAGTCTGCTGTAAAAGCTCAGCACCTCACCAAGATCATTATGTAAATAACATTTAAGAGTGACTCCTAGCTAATAGCATAAGCTTTATTCTTGCTGTAATGACCTATGGATTTATTTCTTTTTGATATGGCCACAAATGCAGAGCCTGCAGATCAGCTTATTGGGCTGCAGACTTCACTTGAGCCTTTGGTTTAAGTTCCAAACACTGGAAAGCTTTTATTAAAATCAACATATATAATATTTTTCCTCCTCCTGCAGAACTGTAGACTCTTTCAATTATGAAACTTGCAATAAATATGTTCAGAAAAAGTTTATGGGCTTTTCTTTTCCATGACTGCAATACAATAAAGAATTTAAGCTTCCATCACGTATTTTGCCACTTCTCCATCTATTTTGAGTATTTTCCCTGAAACAGCCCCAGCAGAACTGGATAATGAACCAAAACATAGGAAAGGGGCAAGGCATTTTCAGCCTACATAGCAGATTTATTCTCTGTGGGGTTCTTGAAATTTGTCTATTATGAGTTTTCCAAAAGATCTTATATTATCTCCATCATCACATAGGAGCTTCATTTTGTCTGTCTTGCAAAGACTGCAGATCAGTCAGACTTGATAAGGTTGGCAATGCAACATTCCAAGCTCTGCATGTGCTCTAGAAGTAGCAACAGAAATCTGGAATGCAAGAGCATCCACTCAAACAAGAAAGGGCTACTGCCTCAAATTACATTGCAAAATTCTGCATCAAGGGACAAAGAGATGCTTGTTTTCCCAATGGTAACACCAGGCAGTATTTAAAGACAGCTTTAAACTACTGTGAATAGGACTGCTGGAACTAAATCTCCTACGTGATCTAAAACAGTGTGCTGACCAAGTTTAAATAAGTCCTTGCAAAATGACCAAAGGGAATGCACAGATCCCTTTGTCATCGGGTAACAGTTTTTCGGAGCTGGGAATTGTTGGCAGCTGTATTTACATCCCGCTCACTAAAAAGGATAACAGCCTTCTCACATTCAGCCTGAAGTCTTTAAAATACTGGGGTGGGAACAAGAAAAAACACCAAAGCCTTCACATTGTTTTCAAAAATTACATCACGTTCACTTTATTCAAATAAACGTCTGGATGAACATGATCAGTGTTCATTAAAAGCTCCAAAGTGACAGGTACACAACTGGCACTCGGCGCTGCACAGCGAAGCTTTCACAGCTGTGATGAACAAATGGAGCATGTGCTGGCACACGCAGCTGACACCATCCATAACTCCAGATCTGACACTTCACTGCTCTTAGGAGGGATCTGAGATTTTTTTTTTTTCCTAAAATAATTTATTTACAGAGAGAAAAAATAATCAGAATAACCTTCTCAGTAAGAAGGCTCTGAAATGCAGTTATAAAAGAAATGTCAGAAGGAAAATCCTTCCAAGCGATAATATTTATGTGAACTAAAAGCACTGCTTGGCACATATACTGTAGTTTATTACCAGACAAGTTTATAAAATTACCAGCTGCCCCAAGGTCCCCTCAGTCACCAACACCGAGGCAGGAGATAAAACAAGTCAAGGTTATCCCCTACCTGAATCCCATCAGTTGCCAAGAAGTCACATCATCTGATGCAAGATATACTTCTCAGGACATCATTTCTCTAATTGTGAGAGACTATTATACATGGTAGCCCTCAGTGATTCCTGGCACTCAAGTACTAGCTCAGCACTTAGAACTGTTAGGGTTTCTATTTATTTAATCTACCACTGAGTTAAATTTTTGGATGATGAGCTCTCCAGTATCATTTTTCTCTTTTCTGATACCTGAAGCATGGGCAAGGCCAGGCAGAAAAAGCTTAGCAGGTGGGAACAGGCACACCAGAACCAGGCACCTGCCCCAGACGATCTATTACAGAAAGTATTAGCACAAAGCTCTGAAGTGCATCACATCCCTTTCTATAAGGAAAGCATTAAAACAGAAATGATTTTATTTGCTTTTTTCAGCCCTTTAAGGTTTGTTTGCCCATTCAATTCACAAAACCTCTCTTGGACATCTCTTTGCACAACTGTCCTTCCCTCCTGAGCTGCGCTGGCGGGAGGACGGACGCCTTGTGCTGCACCCACCGTTCTCCATCCAACAGCACCTACACACAGCAATGATTTCTGATGGATGAACACTGCAGCTGCATACGGGACTATGCTAGCCGTACCTCTCCAGGTCTGAACACTGGGGAAACTAGAGATTACACCATTTGTCCTGGTTCTGTTTGGCAGCCGTGCCAGACAGACAGCTGTCCGTCCTTCTGTCTGCCCACAGCTGCAGCGCTCAGGCTTTCTCCCACCCAGAGAGACACTTCGTTTGGAGGGAGAAGACAGAGTCTGAAGAGCATGATCTTCGGCCCTGGGCTTACTGCAGAGATAAAACCAATTTTCTTGTTTTACATTTTTCTTTCTGCTTCTTCTGGATATATGAAAAACATTGCCAAAACAAACCCACATCAGACTTCGGTTTTGCAAACTTTTTAACGCCGTCTTAAAAGCCACCATTTGCTGCCATGCTCTTGCCATCAACTCAATCAACAGAAAAGACAAAGTAAGTGCTGAAGGCAGAAATGGATGGGTCCACATGATGGACGTGGGGTAGGAGGATGGCAGGCTCTGATGGAGGCACTGTGCCCATCACATCGGCACGCTCCCATAGAAGCAGACAAAGTCCGCTTCATCTCAGTTCATCTGGATTTTATTCTATCACACTGCAGCGGTCAACACTGAAGGAACTGTGAGAACTCCACATACAGCCCCCCCCATGCACTTCTCAGTGCAGAAGGACAGAGCGGGTTGATGTTGAATTTTATGCAATTTACAACACATGCATAAAAATATATATAGATACACACTTTTCCTATCCAGACCCACAGAGTCACAAAGCAATAGGATGGGGAGCTGAGACACTCTGCCCGGCTGATCAATGCTGTGCTTTTTATACACACAAATGATCCGAGTGAGACCGGATCTCAACGAGACCTGACTTCCCAACATGGGCAAAACCAGCCCTTCCCTGTGCCTCCATGGCTGTGCAGGAGAACTGGGCTGCCTGCTGCTGCACCGGCCGCTATAAATACCAGGAGGCAGTTTCATTATTCTAAACCTTAATGCAAGAATACACAGAAATATTTCACATCACACAGTAAATGGCTTGAAGATTGCAGATAAAGTCAGGCTATGAATAACTGACAAGAAAGCCTCCGATAAGCATATGAAATTAATTATGGCATACCTAGAAATAAATAAAACCGCCATCTCCAATGCTAACAAAACAGCTGGTAATAAATAACAGCATGCAAACATTTCAATGCACTTATTTTGGTAAAATTAAAATCAATGTTCCTGTAAGCAATAACTACTAAATAACACTTACTCAGGGAAAAGTCTGAGAAGCTTAAAATCCAGCAAACCAAGGCGCACAGCGAGAAACAGCTGGAGCTCATCTTTTATATCATTTCAAGGTCTTGAGGAAAATGGCAACCGAAAAAAACCCACCACGTACAGATCTTTGGGGCAAATAGATCTCATAAAAAAAGGATTAGCGTGTATGAGGGTAATCAAACGCTTCAGGTTGGAGTGCAATTCCACTTAATAAATCAAACTTCTACTCCTGCAAAGGTTCGTTTGATTCACCCATTCCGTTCTGGTTCTATACTCATTTGATTAGCTACACTAAAAATAAATCCCATGCAACAGAACCAAAAAATAAATGGTTGACCTTCTAAAATAAATGCCACCCTGAGCTGAGAACAGCTCAACCTCACCAATACCAGCAAACCCACGGCTCCAGCAACACTGAAAGCTCCCCTTAGCCCAAGTCACTTTTCATTACAAAAACTGAACTTTAAAGTTTTTACAGCCACGCCAGCAGCACACTCCTGGCTCCAGCCTCTGCTGAGCACCAGCTCTGCAGCTCCTGGTGGGTAGGCAAAGAGAAGAGCTACAAAAGCATGGAACATCTTCCAAATTTTCTCTGGATAACTATGGAGGATTATCGCCAGGAAGCCATCAAGGAAGGGTTCATCAGTATGGCGAGTTTGAATTAAATCGATGCCATGCTCCCTACTCACGGAGGATAATTCACAGGGAAGCCCAGGTCTACACTCTGGTGTGGTCATGGCCATCGCTGGGAGAACAGATTGCTCCCATTGAACACATTCCCCTCACAGTGCCCAGTCTGCCATTGCTCCAATTTAATTAGGGACCTGTGTGTTCTCAGGGTAATTTTTCCTTACGGGAGATGTCAGCCACTCCACCTTTTATTTTTCAGGACAACATCTGTGGGTGACAACATGACACTGCAGCAAAAAAGCCAGGAAAAATGGTAACCCAGTTTCTCTTTGAAAAATAAAGATAAATTCCTGTTCTGACAATTGTCTGCAGCCTTCTGAAAAATGCGCCCAGCCTTCGCTGTGAATCATGGTAGCTCACCATTTTATTTGACCTTTTCATTATTATGCAGCTTGATTAGCTATTTGAGCCGCTTGCTTTCAGAAGAGAACAAAATCAGGTACTTAAAGAGGAGAAAAGACGAAAACGATCAAAGTGATATTTCGTATTCTTGGAACACTCAAGCCTTAGAAGAAGTGCCACCAGGCTTCATCAAGCAGAGAGCAAACACTTTCAGCACAGCAAGGACGGACACACACTCTGCTCCTTGCCTCCAGCATGAGGTCTCCCAAGAAGATGGGCGCCCCCACAAGGACCTCTGCATAGGGACTGCAGGTGTGGCACAGTCACAGCCCAACACTAAGACTTCTGCCAAAAACCAGATCTGTATTTGCTCACCGTTTACCTTACAGCAAATCCAGCACCAAAGAGCGAAAGAGCAGAAGAGAGGCTCCAGACTCAGGTGAAAACAGACTCAAACAGCAGCGTCAATTTTAATTTGAAAAAGAAATATCTTCTTCTTAGCAGCAAGTAAATGAATAAATTCAGTACCGAGATTTGACATCTTTAAGCAATTATGGTATTTGTACTTGACTTCGGTATTTCTAACCCAGCAAGAGCAATATTGCAGTAGGCAGCATCCCAACACGAGAGCATTTAGCCCAGTGAAGTGACTCCATATAGGGCCCCCATCACTCATGCTTCAGCTCCAAAGCAACTGCGCTATTAGGCTTGATTAGTTGGTGTTGATGATTAGAGAATATTCACGAGCATCACTTGAATGTGGAGACACAGTGACTGAAGAAGCAAAGCAGGGAGGGATACGGCAGAGCATGGGAATGCGGGCTGGGACTGACAGGCACAGCTCTGAGCAACTGATGTTTTATTTATTTATTGCATTCTGATTTCACTACGCCAGCCACAGACCCAGATGCATGTGCTGAAAACTCCATGCATCTATTATCACTATTTATTACATAAAACCACAGCGATGCTTTAACAGTCCCTTTTACTGCGCTTCCATTAGCAAAATATTGGCTTGACTTCCTCTCCCACTCCTCCAATGACAATTATGAAATATAACCCCTAACTACTTCTGTTTTTTAAAAGTACATTTTCCTAATATTTAATTTATAAATCATTTCCCACATGTATTAGTAATAAATGTTTAAAGGCGGCAGACAGGAATATAACAGGAAAGCATAATGCTTGCTGTTTACTAGGAGGCCTCATTAAAAAGGCATCAAGAGCAAGGAAAATAAAAACAACCTTGTGAACCTTTGTAATTGGCCTCAAGAGAAATGTAACGCTGAGGACATCAATGCAGAAATGTCACAGCCCTGTCCAGGCTCAGAGATGGGAAGAACAACAACAGGAAAACGTTTCGCTACACCTTCTGTAATCCTCAGCTCATAAAATATCTGATTCCTTTCTAATTAAAAGAAACTTTTCATCTTTTCTTATACCTGTATTCTCTAAGTCGGGTAGTTGGTGCTATGATATGCAGTGTCATCTTTGAGAAATCATTATTTCCTCCTCCCTCTCTCCCCCCAAAGAATGATGTGCCATTTGCATGAACTTGGACTTTTTGCAAGTTTTGCTGTAGTTTCATTGGTTCTCCCCAGCACGCCGCCTGGTACAGCCGTCTGTGCAGGCTGTGCTACTACCCTGTTTAGTCTCTATTTTAATAACTATAATGGATGTGATCCTAATTTTGACTTGCTGTTTATGGAGCACATTGGTCAAAGTGCTATTTTAAATATACTTTTTAGAAAAGTAAAGGATTAATCCACCTCTGAAACGAGCTGCTAATTTGACCAGCCTTTCCCTCTGCCAGCCAGCTTCCAGTTAAACACAGATGTCACTTGCAAGGCTTAATTTTTAAACAAAACACAGCACACCATTTATTACTGAGTAGACTTCAAAATTCATATTTAAACCCAACAGGTCCCAGAGGCTCCGTTCAGATACTTCTGGGCTTCCCAGAAGACTCATGAAAGTTGATTAAACTAAAAATTGCATTTCATTTTCCTGTTTTGTTTGCATTTAAATGGAGAAACTTGCAGCTGGATAACAGCCATATATTTTCTGATGTACTTCCATTCCAGCAATAAGCATTTTGTCATGTTTTCTGTCACCTAAGTAGATACTTGTTACTGCTTCTATGAGTACAACCATTTCTTTGTGCCAAACTGCACCGCGGAAACCTGAGTAAGGCATTCCTGATAGGTTTAATTTGTGAGATTCAGAAGCCATCAAAGCACAATTATTTGTCATGTCTTCATTTGGAGATGCATTTCTATGCATGGTAATTTCAAGGCATGATTACTTCCCGCGCAAAAACTAATTCTGTGTTTCAGACCTCTAAAGTTACAGGTCTGTGTGCAGCCTGGGCTTCTCCTCTCTTGTGCCAGCACAAAAGCAGGATGCGTCCCAGCCAGGATGACCCATGGATGTATGGACAGAGGGTGTACAGATGGTCATGGCAAGGAGCTGACACGGCAGCTCCGGGTCTTCCAGCTGTTGAAATGCCACCAACACGAAGCCATATCCCAAAACCCTTTGTCAATTCTAAAATGCCTCCCCAGGCCAACCTACAGCGTGCGCTGTGTTTTGCAGTGGAGCCACCAAATGTCCCTAAACCCCTTTTGGAGGAGCAATGTCCCCGCTCTGTACCAAGCTGTAACATGCTGACTAAAAGCAGCTTTGTGCTGCTAGCACTGACCCTTGAATTTCACACCTCTGAAAAGCTGTGCATGACTGCTGCAAGTTTCCTCTTCTTTGGGGCTGGAAGTAGATGATCTCTAACATCCCTGCCAACCCAAGCCATGCTGTGATTCTGCATTACACCATGGTCCAGCAGCTGCACACGGGTGCAGAAGTTTGCCCATATCTCAAATTCACAGCTCTTCTAAGAGAGGAAAAAAAAAAAAAAAATCACACTTCTAAAAGCACTGATGAGAAAAAGCCATCCAAGTTTGTGCTCATCCATTTAGATCCTGTAAACCTTCCTGTTGTTTAACAGCAGCTCAGGCAGCTGAAGGCTTGCTGATGTGCTTTGGGGCACTTCTACCCAAAGTCCCTCGGAGCAGCTCTAACTTGCCTTTAAAGACCTTTCAGCAAATTCCTGGACAGTTCTGCCATGCTATTTGTGCAAGTTATTGTTTCCACGATGGAGAAGTAATATTGTCACAGAATGGCTTGGGCTGGAAGGGACCTCAAGGATCATCAAGCTCCAACCCCTCCACTGCAGGCAGGGCTGCCAACCTCCACATCTAATACTAGACCAGGCTGCCCAGGGCCTCATCCAACCTGGCCTTGAACATCTTCAGAGTTGGGTCATCTACAACCTCTCTGAGCAATCTCAGCTTCAATCCCCCTTCACCGTTATCTTCCCAACCAAACAGCTTCTCCTCTCCACCTCCCCTACTCTTCTTCTATTTCGCACAAATCCATACTAGCCCAGTGGCAGTAGACACAGCAGCATTTCAACTCATCCAGAACAACTGTTAATCGTCTCTGTCGCATTAATCGCGCAAGGAGCAGCAAAGCACAGCTCCTGGAAAGCCAAGCAGTGAATGGGTTCGCTGCCCCCTGGCCGAGGTGAGGAAATGCCAGGATCCCATTACTGTTGCGCATCACCAGAGCACAGCTGTGTGCTTAACAACGAGGGAAAACCTCTCATATCCCAAACCAAGTGGAACAAACCTTGTTGCTTCTCCTCCACTTTTCCAAATAACATTTCAGACCTCGCAGAGACAGAAGCTTTGCCTGCTTCCCCCCCACCAGCAGATGTGACTCCGTGGTCCAGGCGATGCTCACATTTTAAGAAATAACACTGAAAGTATGCTAATGTGCCTGGATAGGCAACAGGACAGAGACAGACACCCACTTGTGCAAAGTCTGACACTGCCTTTTTCACACCGAGATCAACAACAAAAAGAACCCAGAAAATTAAAGCGACTTTAATTCAAAGCAACTTCTATTCCGCAGCATCACCAACTGAATTTTCTCATCTATAGCCATGAAAGCAAGGTTGGAACACGTCTATTTCCTCTGACTTTGTGCAGCAATGCTGCTGACTGCTCCTAACCAATAGTGCCTGCAGCTCCCGGAGGAAGCAAACCGGCTGCGGTAAATCAGGAGCAAATGGCAGCAGCAAGATTGTTTCACAGCCCTGCAAAACCAGGGCGAGTAAAACTCACATTAGAATTTCATTAGAATTTCTTCTCCCTGAAATACTGCTTTACATAAATTTTCTAATACAGTGCTTATTAAAAAACCTCATGCAAACAGGGAACTAATCAGCTCCTTACCACCCTCTGCCCGATTGTTTATAAATTAAATTCAATTAAAAAAACAGATTATGATATATTGCAAGTCCCCTTACTTTAATAGCTTATCTTTAGATGTGGAAAACGGTATTGCAAAAGTACTAAAAATGCTAGAATGAAATTTCAGAATTGGAAAAGTGCTGAAGTATTTCAATTTTCCATTACATCCACTTAAATTTTGCAAGATGCGATTCAATAAATCACTGCCTGCACTCAACTCAAACTGCCAGAGGCAGACAGTGTCCAGAGAGGGCAAAGTTTTGATACAGCCCTAAAAGTTCTTTTTCAAACACAGGAATGACTTCAGGAAAACAAATCCACTTTAATTACTAATTCCCCTTCGCAGCCCCCTTACGCGCTCTTTCTATTGGCACAATTACTGCACAATTACCACCAGCCTTGCACCGTACAGCTTTAAACTAGCGAGCTACATTACTTAGGAAGGAAAATTTTACTTACAAAACCAGGTTTCTTTGCATTTGGTAAGTGCTACCTTTCATCCATTTTAGTTTAATTTCAAACCTCTGTGGACTTCTGGTCTTCTAACCAAGAGCAGCAGCCGAAGCCTTTGCTGTGAGCGCACTCTTTGAGCCGCTGGTCTCCCTTAGCAGTGATGCTTCACAAACGAAGCAGCTTCAACGGATCCCAAGTGCAAACCCCTGAGAAATCCATGTGTATTCATTGCTTTGAAATTATTTCAGAGGCAAGAGCAAAAAAAAAAAAAAAAAAGAAAGAAAGAAAGAAAAGAAAAAAAAAAGAAAAAAGAAAAAAGAAAAAGAAAAAGCACTTCCTTACTTTGTGTTATATTTCAGAAAGTTTAAATGGTCTAATATCCTATTCCTTTTCAACACACCACAAAGTGCTAAATGGTAAGAATTACATTACTGCCACTGCTCAGATCCTGGCTGATAAGGTGAGCCTCTTACATTTATACCGACTTCTGAAAAAGCTGTTGCTATACCGGTCCAACAATTAATAATTCATGGTGCCAAATTACAGCTCTAGAAGGATACAGACATTTTTACTAGTTCTTTCATATTACCCTGATTTATGTATGACCAGACAGAAGACCGAGCAAAGGAAAAAAACTGAAACTTAACACTTCAGGTTAGGAATTAAAGTGCTGTTCCATATTCACAAAGTGCGGATGGAACAGGACATAACAACGCTTCTTTCCAGACAAGCACATGTGCAAAATTTGAGCACACATTAATTTCATTTATAAAGATAGCTTTCGCAGTGCTAAAATAGTTAAAATTAGAAATATTTATCACTAATGGGACTTCTCAGTATTACAGAACCGTGGCACAACGCATTAATATTTGAGACCTCTTCACAATAGTCCTTCTTGCAAGTTGTCCTTGATGAACAGACCGATTTTTCTGTCCACTAAATTGTAGTAATGTAAAATTACCTGGCACAGGATAGAGTAGCCACCCCCTCCTTGTTAAAGATGCATTTTTATTGATCCACGTAAAGAACAAGATCTCCCTAACGACAAGGATCAGTCGTCTATTTCATTATGCTATTTCTTTCAGAAAAGCAGATGATTCATAAAATGATCTCTTTCTCAGCCTACTGAGTGCATCTTAGCTGACACCTTCAGAGATGCCTAAATCCCATCTTCCAAAGGCTCAGGGCATGGATCTTGATACCAAAAAACCCGAAGCCCTCTGAAGCTGCAGGCCTGTGCCGGAGCTTTCAGAAGTTCTTAAACCAGGGCGACTTCTTATTGACTTTTTCCCAACATTTCAGTCTGAGACTCCAGCACTGAGGAAATGCAATCCTGGACCTTGGGATGCGAAGGAGAACATTTAATGCACCAGGCTCAGGTTTAACGCAACCAAAGCTCTGCACAGCCATGGTGGCCTTGTCCCAATCAATACCTCTGCACTGCAAAAACTGGACATTTTGAACTTTGTTACGGCTATTTTTAAGCACGGCTTATTGTTACAAATAAAATTATATACAAAAAAGATGAATGATTGTCAATTTGCCATCTCAGAAGCTACCGCCTCTGTACAGCTACTGCAGGCTCCAGGAGCACACACATCTGTTAAAACCATTGTCCCGAAGGTCGGCGCGCCTCTGATTCGTTTCTTCTATCTCCTCGGCACAGATAGCCTCAGTTATTTGCTGTTATCTCTTCAGATGCAGATACACACCACGAGAAATCGTCTCATGTCTAGAAGATGCCTCGCTGTTCCGACTCATGTGGGTATTTGCTCAACCTTCGTTCTCCTTATCACCAACAAAGATCTCTGAAAACCTCATTAATGCAGTGAGACTGTTTAATGTTTGTAAGAACAAAATGCAGAAATTTAAATTGGTGCCAAGAAGAAAGAAACTTCTCTCTTTGGTTTTTGGGAAACTGCAGAAGGGCAAAATTCTCCTAACTCTTAAAATAATCAGGTCTTAAATTTAGTTTCTTGAGTTGCTTTGAAAACTCAATCCTGTATCACACACAATCTAGCAATTTTACATTACTACAATTTAGATCTCATTTTGTGCTTCTTTATCTAATTATATGAAGTTATGTAAGGCAAAAACAGGATTTTGGAGCTCCCACACATCTTTGTTGCACACAAGCATTTACATCCCATCTGCAAGTATGTTTAAATGCAAGCAGCAGCAAAAAAAAGCTGAGCAATTCATTAAAAAAAACTTGAAAAATTAAATTTATGATTTAGTGATAGGATAATTGGCTTTGTTATTAAGAAGTATCTTGGACTGGACTAGAAGATACTCTGAAATGAAATTCTTGACCTTAACAGAAGCCAGTGATGTCTGGAGCACGGAGCCATTAAGCACACGGGCACTTCCCCAACTTGAACCAAGGTTTTAAATGCAACCCTGACCCCGCAGGCAGCACAGCTCTGCCTGGCCCCATCCTGCTGGGAGGCAGATATGGGGAATTTACCACAATTCACTTCCAAAATCAGATCCGTTTACATCGGTTCTTAAGGAACCTGAAACCTTGTTTTTGTCTTCAGGAAAGACTGTAAGTGCAATATAATTGTCGAGCCATTGTGACAAACAGAAAAATAGCAGGAGATACCTGAAGAGAAGTACTGCATTTTTTGCAAAGCAAAAACATCACAGCGAGCCTCTTGTAAGAAGCAGCAACCTTATCGTCAAAGCATCTAATTCAAGGTGAATTTAAACATGGAAGTTTATCAAAGACTGTTTCTTTTCAGTAACAACTCTGTTTGTGCCCTGTTTTTTTGCTGCAGATTTAATAACATCCCTTCCTCCAAGCAGGCGGTATTTGTGCAGAGGGCAGCCTAGCTCCTCACTCCACACCAGTCATTAGAAGCTTTGCAACTGTACTTAGCTCCACTTAGGGTGATGAAAGATGCAGATGTGTGCTTTACGAATCCCTGGTAAGCATTCAATGCGATCGCCCTGCACAAACAATCCGCAACTCGTACTGTGCAGAATTCCTCAACCCGCTGCTCACATAAAAACACTCTGCCAGCAGTTAAACTTCTACAGCCTGGTATTTCCAGCCCTGCCACAAACTCTGGATGTACACCATCAACACTGCAGTAGTTATGCCCACACTTCTCAAAGCCACTACGGACTTCAGCAAGCTCCAAGAAGCTCTCAAACAGCCCAGCCAGCAGCGCCAGCACCTTCCAATAAGCTATCTATATACATTCACTCCTAAATCCTAAAGTCAGCACTAGAACTGAGTTAGACTCCCAGCATGAAAGAGAACACCCTAAATACACACATACAGTATATGTAATCTTGTCACCTAAATCAACTCATCAGCTTGAAGCTATTGCCATCCATCACACTGCTACAAGTGCAGCATAAGATGCTGTTAGGAACTTCTGGAACTAAAGCTCTTGTGTTGGAAGATATTATGACATTTATTTTTCTTTGTACAAGAATTGTTCAAGCTTACATTAGTGAAAACACTACGCTAACAATAGAATAGGTCGCTCCAAAAGTAATACCTCATATTTATTTCTGTGGAAACTACAACAGATATAAGATGTTGGCACGTAGTCCAACTTCCACTGTGCTCACGTTCACTGTTCCATCCCCATAAATGTCCAGCGAGAGTCCATGAGTGACAATGGGTACCTTTTTTTTTTTCCCTGCATGTAGGAATTCAGTCCCAGACCTCTGCTTTATTACACACACTTCCTTATCAGAGGTCATTCTGTCAGACTGCCCCTCGGTTGCCATTTGTTGCACAGCAAAAAAACCCCAAAACACCACGTAATAGAATACTGATGAGAAGGGTCAACCTCTACCACCATCATCTGTTTCTGATGCCATGGGCCAACATCGTAACATAGGAGGCATTACTTTTGGAGCAGTACCTCCCATCTTTTCTATTGGCTAAACACATCGGTGCAGCAAACAACAGCAAAGATACTCACATTCAGTTAGAAAGTGAAAACAAAAA
This sequence comes from Perdix hodgsoniae, assembly GCA_035772895.1. Classification (NCBI taxonomy): domain Eukaryota; kingdom Metazoa; phylum Chordata; class Aves; order Galliformes; family Phasianidae; genus Perdix; species Perdix hodgsoniae. Next base: position 6,202,684 of record JAPSGF010000029.1, on the reverse strand, counting down.
GCGGAGAACACAAAGGAAAATCACGGATTCACATTTAAAACGCAGCTAGTGTTCTCAAATCCACTTCCAGAGGCCTCCGTACACCCTGCAGCCTCACACAGGTGCACAACAGAAAGAATACATTTCCACCTCCAAGGTCCTTCCAAATCCCAGCACCATGACAGGTACATCTCTCCACCTGCACACTGCACGAGGTTCCAATTCCTTACTCCCAACACTGGCAATGTTGGTTTTCATCACAAAGCTGCAGCACTGAGCCCTTCCAGGACCCATGAACACAGAGGGCTGCAGGAAGGCATGCTCATCTGAAACTAAGTGCATCTTAAATGAGCCTAATCTGTTGGCTGTGTTGGAAATGCTGGCAGATGCTCAGAGCACAGAAGTGCTCATTCATAACTTTCCACCAACACACAAGTTAAATCTGAGAGTAGAACAGAGGAAGAAAATCTCAAAGCTTCAATAAACTCTACCTGCTCCTTGACTGAGGATGTGTTAGGGACTCGTTTCTTAAAGTGGCACACCTCACTTTCAATCTTAAATGGAGAACAGCTGTTTCAAACTGCTGCTAGCTTCCATTCAATCTTCTCTTTGATGCAAGCCTAAAAACCATACTGCAGGAGCACCTCCAGGATTAACTCCTGGAGCACTGACAGGTCGGTCTGGCTGCTGGTCCTGCGAGGAGAGCACTGGGCAGGCAGGCAAACAGCCACATCTCATCTGAAATGGGTCCTGAAAATTTCCTCTGTCAGATGAATCTTTAATCTATTTATAATCTACAATGTTTCCTCTACACAGCACTCCATGTCTTACCTTGTCTCATTTTCCACATAAATGCCATGCCACAGAGCTAAAATTTATGTCCAAATAGAAAAGTGGATTTTTAAGTGAAATGTTTCAGAGATTGACCTTATTATAATTTAATCTATGGTCATTATGACCAGAACAGCACAAAAGCAATTCTTCTCATCTTTCTCACTGCAGTGTTTCGGAAGACAGGACCCTTCCTACAAGGAAGTCATTCCTTCCTTACTGCAGTCCATCGTGACCGTGTTCCTCAGATGTTCCCCAAATCTAGCAAGCTGTGGATGAGTTAAAGAAGGGATTCTGTCAGCAGCTGCTGATATACTATTCGCTAGTTAACAAACAGTACCTCAAAATATATTAAAAAATATATCTCAAAAAACAACGAAAAATCAACAAAACTACCTTCTCCCATTAAAAGACATTTTTAGTTTGATGCAATTCATGTGCACTCCTCAATACAGTCAAAGCAGAGACAGAACGTGGCCGACAAGCCAGCCCTGCTGAGCATCCCATTAACACTGCCTGCATAAAGGCACAAGAGTGTACTTCTGTCCCTGATGCTCAGATAGCAGGTAACCCCATCTGCTCAGTGCCTATCAGATGGCAGGGCTATAGGGCAAAGCCTTTATCTGCTTCACATCTCACTACCGGATGGAGTATCTGCAATTCAAGCGTTCCGGTGGTGGTACTTCTATTTTAGGTACTCAGCAATGCACCTCCCTGCATCTCAACCTGGTGATACAGGCAGGCAGCAGCACCGCAGTGATTCAGTAGTGCAATGGCTGAGCCTGGGAAAGCAGCAGGTCTGTCATCAGTGCCATACACAACCTTGCTGCACCAGGGAGGGGACTTAAGTCAATAAAAAAATACCAACCCTGAAGAACTCTCATGATTTACAGAAATGCATGTAGCATTACAACTCTATCAACACTAGCGACCATAATGCCTGATACCGTGATTATTTTTATAACGCTAATAAAAATCTCATTCTGACATGTGTATATAAGCAAGATCACCCTCACTGTTTCTTATGACTGACAAAATTAGCTCTCCTAGAAAAACAACATCTCTTAACATCAGTTTGACTCAACCAACTTCCAACCACTCCCAGGTCTGTCAAACATTTTGCTGTCAGATGCCGGGATTCTGCCCTGCTGAGGATAGGGAAAAGATAGACAGCAATTTCTGCTTTATTCCACAATCCAAGACTACTTTTTTTCACATTTTCATCTCAGCTAATGACACGTGGTTGGTTTCTTTAGTACCACTCTTACTGTAGCTCCCATTCATTATATTTAGAGATGTTCTCTAAGAGGTACAGAACGGGAGCTATTAACATACAGCTATTCAGATGCTTTGGGATCAGTGCTGCACAGCCTACCAACCAACAGGCTCCCATGGAAGCCTGGCACTGAATTGCTGAGGGAAATTCTGGCAATGTCTGACAAACTGCTCCTTCCCACTCGATGCATCTTGGGCCAGGCAGAACCAAACCTTGATTAACTCCCAAAGCAAACACAAATTATGGAACACTTTCAAGAAACTCAGTTAAAAGAAGACTTTTCTTCCCCTTCGCGGTGCCATTTCATACTACAGTTTTACAGAATCCAGAGAACAACAAAAAGTTTCTATAGCTTCACATTAGGAAAACAGCATTAAAGACTACTAAAAATAATTTTTAAAAAGTGGAAAAGAAAAATTCTGCCCATTCAAGTTCTCATTTTCATTCAGAAAGCTCTCCAGTTGGAACAGCCATAGACCTGCACTTCTGGTCCACTCTGTCAGTAATGCTTTGGACCCGATCGTAAGCTTTCAAGTAACAAAACAAAAAGGGAGCAGCCGTTGGGAAGATAATCATCACACCCCTTCATCCCCTAGTTCAGTGCCTCCCCAGGATGGAAAATTCAAGACCAGGGCTCCTCCTCTCCCAAGGTAGCTGAAGGCATCACCCACAGTTTTGCAAGGTAGGACAGCATTGCTTTAGATCTGCACTGAGGAAGGACAAATGCCCTCCGTGGCGTGCACAGAGCTCCTGGGGGGGCTTCACAGTGCTCAGACCAGTGGGAAGAGGGCAGAGCCAACTGGGGAGAGCCAGTCTTGCTACTGGAGTCTGCTGTGTGCAGCACCGAGCTGCTCTCTGTGCTGCTCAGGCTGTGACAGCTCCTCAGAAGACAAGGCAGCAGGACCAAAGGAAATGAAAGACTGATTCACTTACGACTGATAGTCCTTATGGAGATGCACAAATAGATCTTCATTTTTACAGTCTTTAAAGGAACTGCATCATGAAATTTAGTCTTTCAAAGTGAATTTAAACGCATCTTTAAATTACAGAAAAAAAGGCTTTTGTTCCTGTAAGATGGCAATCAAAGCAGATGCACTAAATAATGCAACTGTTATTAGTCCAGGAAATTTTGTTTCCAACATAAAAGATTCCTTCTGAAAAGAAAGAAAAAGACTTTAATTATTCTGCATTAGGAAGAATGGATCTTATTTAATTGTAGCAAAAATTTTCATTATTGATTAAAATGCCATTTTAAGTAAGACATTGCAGAACCAAAAGATCGTTTCTGCTCTTCCCAAATTAAGCATACAAAACTAAAATTTAAACTGTAAGTAAAATGCCATATACTGCATTGAAATTTCCAATAATAGAAGCTACTTTATATTGGGTACAAACAAACTTAGTCTTAATTAGATTGACCTTTAAAAAGCTTCTCAGGCATTTGAGAAATGTAAATACTTGACAGTATGATTCATTCACATTCCTGTTTGCTCAGACAGAACTCAGAGCTTTACAGCAGGGCTTGGGCAGCTCTAGCAGTTGTGCTGGTGCTGGTCAGGCCAGCCTTAGAATGAGCTCGATTTCTTCTGACTCTGCGAGGGCCTGAGGGAGATCTGGATGCTGCACACATCTGCACAGCTGCAGAATGCAGTACGGTAGCAGCTGGTAGTAGCTTACGAGATGGGCAAATGGAGAATGGCTTGAAATGCTGTGGCACTGCTACACCAGGAGAGGCACAGTTCACATTGTTTGCCACAGACCATGAATTTTAGGATTTCTAGTACTCAGTATGTTCAAAACTGACTACAGCATCTCTTCCTATTCAGACAGACCATGCAGTTGATTTCTCATTCTGTGTGTGCTTGGGAAACCCCTCCATGGAAGCCCCACGTGTCCACATATATAACTTGCATATTCTACCTCAGATGTGCTATTTGCTTTTATTGATGCTGAGCTTCTCTTTGCTAGGATGAGGTTGATACAAGAGAAATATTTCACTGGATTACAGTGATATTTCACAGATGTGGACCTGGCATCAGAGAGTAAGAACTCATGTTTCAATGTTCAGACTCATCATCCTTTTTATCTCTTCTGAGCAGCCAACAAAATAAAAAACCATCTCACTCAGCAAGTAAAGATAACACGAGAAACAGAATTTGTCTAACAACAAGCACAGCAATAAAAACAGAACTTTGTCTGAAATGAATAACAAGAATGGATGTATTTACCAAGATTTAGGAAAAGTTGGGGCCAGGTCCTGGGAGCACCACCTGTACCCACACAGCATCATGAAACCCAGCCATCCTTCCCCATCCTGCCTGCCCTGTGCAGGTATGTACAAGCTTTCTTTAGGAAGTAATTCACATGCCAAAGATCCAGCAGCACTGACACAGCTCCCTGCAGCAAGGCATCGCTGTGTCAGTCAGCACAGCTCGCCCTAACCCTCATCCACCAGAGCCTGTTCTCAGTGTGAGCTGATTGTTCGCTTCCAACTGTCAATTTAAAGCACTTTGCTTATGAACTTTAGCTCTAACTAGACTACAGAGACTGCGAACGTTCCTAGCAATATCGCAGATTAAGATTGGGAAGGACAAGCCAGTATCATAAAAATAACTGCGTATAATTGGGTACCCTACCACAGCTGGTGAAGAGAAACGAGCAGGTCGAGCAATGGAGAACCAGAAGAAATGACCTTAAAAAGTTCTGTCTGGGGACAGGCAGACGATGGTCTAATCAGCATTCAGCTCCACTGCCACAGTCTGGAGGAGGAAACGTAATGCAGAAAATGGAAAGGAGGGAGATAGAAGAGCAGTGGGGAGAAAAACATCTTTCTTAATCCAGCTGGGAGGAGACGGAAACCAGCCGTCTGCAGCCTCTTTCACCTCTTCTTTTTTATGAGTCCTCTGGTCTGTGACCCACCCACTAATATATTTTCAGTATCACATATAATCTTTAAGAAGAAAGATGGGAGGCTTACAAAGACAACAGCTGGTTTGAAAGGCACAGTTGAATCTTTCACTGCGGATTTGTATTCCTCCTTTGAGTGGGATCCTCAGCAACGCTCAAGCACATTTGGCCACTTGGTGATTTTCAGCAGGAAAAGAATATCTGCTTTATGTACCTTTGAAAATCTTTTACCTGTAAGCTTTTCAAGACAGAGATTGTGGTTCCTAGGTGTTTCTACAGCTCTGGTGCATTTGGCTGCTACTGCTACACACAGCGATGTTGAGAATAGGTTACTTTCTGTCATCTACCTTTTCCATCAGGTTTTTACAGTTTTTGATAATGAAAAAAGAATGGGTGGGAGGGAACAATTTTGTAATGTCTACATACACAGCATTGTCACAGATGTTTACAGGTTCTTTCAGAACCTGAAAATCTCCAAACCTGTCCCAGTCATTTTTCAGCCACAAAAATACGCTTGACAAAAAGTAGCATTGAAAGCCAATCTTTCTACGTTTTACACCTAAGCCTTTCCGGTGGGAAAGACAAACTGCAGGTTTCACAGAACAAGAAAATCCCATTTGGTATGGCCATAGGAAAGGGAGACAGCACGACTCCAGTGTGCAACTTACAGCAGGGCTTAGCACAGCCCTGGGTTCCATCATCAAACAGCACCTGCCCAGCAACCGCAGCCTCAGTTTCTCATTTCTGCTACTCATCGCAATGAGTTCATAACATGACAATAATAATATGGTTAAAGACACAGTACGAGAACGTCCACACAACTGGGTGTTGCCCAAGGTGAGTGGCCTGATCACGCTCCAGCATCAGTTATGATTCAAGCTCCAAGGAAGGAATGGTGCAGGGACTCTGCAAACACACAATTACTCATACATTAAAGTTACTGTTGATCCTCTGTTACATTAAAAATGTTAATTTTCAGCAGGGAGGAACGCTGTCCCTAGATTAAATGAATACACAAAAAGCCAGAAGCAAGTCATTTTGGCAGGCAGGTTCCCTTCCCCTCAGGTTAAACATGAAGACGAGCAGTAGGAGTTAAGCCCATCTCTGCTTTGCCATGTCACCTTATAATACTGATTCTCAGACCAGTTAGCTCTTTCAAATGTCATTAAAACTGACTATATTGAAAAATACCTTAAGATCACTGCATCCGTGGTGCTCCTGACCCATGATATTTAGGGCTGTAAGAGGATTTCAGCAAGATGCTGTAAGAACAGGCACACACTCCCTGTGCAGATACACAAGACAGCCCTGCAAGGTGATGACAGCCCTCTGCTCCCATCAGCACGGAGGTGATGAAGTTACTCAGCAGCTTCTGAGACCTACCCTGCTCTCCATAAGAGATACAGGCTAAGCTCTGTATTCTGAACAGGTCTCTCCCACACAACTTGTTTAACATTTGTTTGCTTCAGTGAGAAGTTAAGACCTAGGCTGTTATTATTGCTATTATACTTTTTAATTAAAAAAAAACCACAGTTAAGTGAAGTACTTATAATATTATTTCATTTATATTTCCGTGAGGCTTTTAAGCAAGTCCAAGGGCAAAACATATAGGAAAGCAGCTGGACTATTTACCCTAAGGACAGTTGCATGAAATCTGTGCTGAACTTGCAGTGCCCCAAACCACCTCTGCTGATCCCCACAGTGTGACCACGGCCCTGCAGGCAGTCACTGCTCTTCAGCAACATGCAAGGGTCCGCTTTTAGTCCAAAGAACTTTGTCAGAAGAGATTTTGTCCAAATTCACACAGCCTCACCAAACCTGGGCTGAGGCAGACTTATGTGACAGACCTATTAGGCATGATGTTTGTTAAGGAGAACTTTAACAACAGCAACTTCATTCTGACATTAGATTTAGGGGCCCTGAACAAAGTCACATAGAAGACATGTCACAGAGATGTCTTCAGTTCTATCAGGCTTGGTTCCAGCTAGAGGGCTGGGGGTCTCAGCTACCCCTTGGCTAGGGCAGCTGTCAGCTTCATTTGCTGGAAAACAGAATTGCACTGAGAAAAAAGTCTTTTTGCTTCTCTTGCAACTTAGGCAACACAATGATGTGCAAGCCTGCTTTGTTCCATACATTATAGATACATACATCTCAATTACTTCTTTGCTCAAGAGACTTTTCCAAACAGAGAGTGAAGGTTGGCTGAACACTTCCTCTCTAAGGGCCGTGGAACTAGCTTCAAAATAATACACTTGGGCTTTGCACCACAGGATGAATCCACAAGCTGTCAGCTGCACGAGAAACACAGTGCAATGTAGTTCACTAACCACAACCTGCTGGATTACTACTGCTCCAACAGATAGTAATTCCTGCACCTATTACTTACGGAGCAAATCCCAGGCATAGAAATGCCCCAGGACAATGAAGGGAGCTCTTTGCTCTCTTCGCCCAGTTGATGGTCCAGTGATCAGCATCTCACATCACACCTTCCTGTAGTCACAAATAATTACACTTCTCTTTTCTTTCAACTAGGCCCCTCCCCAAAGTTGCTCACAGGGCAACCACTAGGATCTGCTGCCGAATGGAGGCTGGAAACTGTCCAGTTTGTTCACATCCTTCTCTCCAGCTCCCACAGTTCCAGTCCAACAAGCACTTATGTGATCTTATAGCATGTCCAGAATGCTGCCAAGTCACCCCTTGGATCCTTGCATGCGTTTCAGATGAAGATGTAAGAGGCCAAAATTCTCAAAGTTATCTGCAGCATTACAGTTGCTTTTGCTCAAAAAGAAGTGATTACAACTATATGAAATTAGAGGTATTTTTTGCACTATACGTACTAGAACATTTTTCCAAGCCACAGATGCAAAAAAATACTCTGCTTTTAGAGCTCCACGAAAAGTTATCACCTCTACAGGTGATGGGTTAAATAGGTATTTCTCAGGCTACTTAAGCTTCACTATTTGCTCCTAAAGACCTCAAATACTCCTTACCACTTTTGGAAAAGCCCTAAGCTCAAATGGGTAGGGAGGCAAAACGCCGTTAGACTTGATAAATTATTGGGTTGCCAAATACAAACAGTCACTGACACTCAAACACAAAAACATTATGGGCTGTAAGGTTTCGTATCACTATTTTTCATTTCAGTTGCACCAGAACTCAGCCTGGATTTTCAGCTGGTGCAAACAAGAAAAGCAAAAAAAAACCCACCAAAATTAAGGCCAGATTCAAGGCCAGTCTTCGCTAAGCTGCTGATGTGACAAGACCATCCAAAGCATTTCACATCTATGTAGAAGCTACTGACATCACGTTTCCTAGAGAGCTTAACAGGCAACACATGTAAGATAAAATCTGCATGAGTTCCAACTTCAGCCTAGGCCAACAAAAAGTCTACACTAGGTTTATTAGCATCCTCTTGTCCCCACCAACAGTACATTACAGGTGCTTGAAACACAGTAAAACGATTACCAGTGACCTTCCTAAATTCAGACAGAAGGGACTGTATGTCATTAGTATTCCTATTAAGACAATAGAGCGTCACTATAAATTACCAGTTATTATCTAATTAAATGGTACAGAACAGATTGCTTCTGTGTGCAGCAGCAGACTTCACGCTGCTGCTCAAGCTTGCTCTCCTATGTGTCAGGACACGCTGCAAGAGATTGATCACACAAATCTGGAAATAATTAATATGTTTTGATGTTACTGAGCTTGGAGTCTCAAACAAAAATAAGTAGAAATCCAATAAGAAGAGCATCTTCTGCATCGCCTCAACTTCAGCTGTGTTTCATCACCCTGGCATGCTGAGCAAGCTGTGCAACTTAAAGCTGTGCCTTAACCCACCACATCTGGGGAGCATCTAGACCACAAAATGAAAACCTGCCTTCATAAGGTAATAATACTTGCTTAGGTAGCAGCTCACTAGATTATTACCTTGTTTCTGGAAATAAATTGGACAAAAGGGAAATGAATCGAGTCCCTTGACGTTAATGGGGAAACTCCCATTTGCTTCCCTGAGCTTTGACTGGTGTATTGGAATTCTGTAATTGCTTTATAAAAGTGTTCTTAATGTTTTTGGATTTTTTTTTTTCCCCCTTACTTAATGCTCTTTCATCATTGTGGCATTAAAAAAGTGACAGCCAATTTCAGAAGGGACTGCACACATTCAAGTGTTTTTCTATGCTACATCTAACATCTCCCTGCTGGCTCTCCCCTTCCCCTTTTTATCCTCTCTTGGTCCTTTATCTCAGAGTCAAGATTAATTTTGAATTTCTGCTGATTGTATGATCTTGAACTTCCATGAACAAAAGCCTCTTTTATAGGCAACATTAATATTCACGTTGACAATCCTGAACATCTCCTTTCCAAAAGGTTTAATAACTTCCTAAAATCTCTTGATTTTGTTACAATGAGTTGTACTCGGCCTAATATCTCTATTTGTCTTGAGCTCTGTCGTTCACACTGAGCCTTATCTGGGTAAGGAGCAACAGTCAACTCTTGTATTCGTTATTTCACTAATTGCAGTTTCTTTTCCTATTATTTATAACAGGTAACTTCCGTGTAAAGCAGAAACCTGGGACAAGAGAGAAGTTGCATGAAAGTACTTTTCTCTTTGGGCACTTTTCCTCAAAAGGAGTCTGTCTCAGCTCGGCATTGCACTCACTCCTTAGACAGCCAGCTGTTCCATTCCTCTGAAACATCACCGAAAGAGAAGAAAACTCAGCTCTGAACATAAATGGAATCGCTTCCTTTGACGATCAGCTTCCAGTCCACAATGGGTGCTCCCTCCCCAAAAATGCTGGTGTGGTATCACCACCTCCAGTGGGGCTCCTCACTGCAGCAGCCCAGGGCTAAGAAAAAAAGTCAACATAGTATCTAGGATTAAAACATCCCACTTAAGCAGGCCGTGAGCTTTTGATGGAAGATAAAAAGCAGATACGAATACGTATCACTGAGATGCCTCCAAATAACGTCTGAAATTTCTTAGCTGAATGGGTTTTTGTTGGGTAAGATGAGAAATAAATACTCCAGGCTCAGAGGAAAGAAACAGCTGGCATGTGCCAGTTTCCTATTTCTTGCCAATTTCCTACATTTTCTGAAACTAGCTTTAAAACGAGGCTGGGCTGAACCTGCCATGCACAGCAGCAGATCTGCCTTCAGGAGAAGTCTGCAGTGGCCCAGCCAGGGCAGCACGTTGTGTCCTCACCTGACCCTAGGGATAATAATGCTTCACAGGAGACCAGAAACAGCTTCTGTCCAAACCATCTTTCTTCTGGGTGTGGAACAGATGCGTGGAGCAGTGACAGAATCCAGTTCAGCTGCTCTGCAGATGACACAGCACGCTGTGAACGCCAAGCCTCCAGTGATTTCACCCAGACTAAAAAACGCTTTGAACCACGGTCTAAATATTTTGCTCCTTAAACTATTTAATCAGCCACTAGTTTATTATTCTGCACTGATCAAGAGATTGCAGGGAACCGCAGAGGAAATCTCTGCAACCAAGTTGTTAGCAGTGGGCACGGTGAACTACCTGCAGCACTGCTGTGGCTTTGATCTCCCTCTGCCTCTCTGCCACCCGTGATGCAAAACTCCCCACAACAGCCCCCACTTCGCCCAGCCAAGCGTTGATGAGGTTAAGAGGATTATTCAGTAGCTGTGTCCTACCACCTGCTCTGCTGATCCTTGGCTTTCATGACTTTTAATACAGCATACGCTTACCTTGGGCTCAGTTACTACAAACACACTGATAATCTTCTACTTCCTCAAGGCTTGTTTCCATCTCATTTGAAGATAGCTGTAATTACTGATCCCCTTTCAAGGCCTAATTTCTTTTTAGTTAAAGTCAACTTTCATCTCATTACTAATCTTCCCTTTATTTCAAAGGCGACTCTAAAGTTAGAGACTGAGCAATGACATCTGTGGAAAATAATGACATCTGTGAAAAATATTTAATTGCCTTTTTTTAAAAAAAAGAAAAAAACAGAAGTTTTACTTCCAAAGAACAATAGCTGTAACCTGATGTTAGTGTTCAGCAGACCCTTCCTTTTGCTCATCCCCCCCAACTCCTCATACCTCTCTGCTTGCAGACTGAAACTGCTTTTACATCCTACTGTAGAAAGATCTTTCATCTTCTGCCATGTCATCTCACTTGGATTATTTTTTTTCCCCCACTGTGTTTCCATGTACTGTTCCAGGTCAATGACAGACATTTCCTTCACTCTATGAAATTTGGCTCGATCTACATATAGAAGACTGCACCAGGTGGCAATTCACATTCTGGATCTGCAACATAAACTCCACTAAAACAGCACTCCTCAAATTAGACGTATGAAAAGGTAATGCAATTCATTTGAGTTTTTGTTGTTGTTTTTCTGTAGTTATTCTGTTTGTTGTTACTGTTGTTTCCTAAGCCATGTTCAACTCCCCAAAGGAAAACTGCCAACTCCATTTACGGCCCAAAGGCATCCCTTCTGACAAAGGAAACCCTTATCCTACTTTTAGATCTACATAACCTCTAGAGGAGAAATGATATTTGGTAGATGTTTTGTCCTCCTGTTCTCTTTAATGACTCAAGAATATCTAGGCCCACGTTCGTGAAACGTATGGATACTGCTGTATTGCCTCTGCAATCAAAAAAATAACTGGAGACCATACAACAATCATATAAATGATATATAAGTTATAAAAGTAATTATTCTAACTCCAAACTGATGCAAAGAGACTTCTCATAGTAACAGCACATAGGAAGCACAGGGTGAAACACTGTCTGAAAGCCATTTCCCACCCCAAAATGAAATTTTAGAAGCAAGAGCAGGAAATAAAGCAATGAAAAGATCTCCTAATCCATTTACAGAGCAAAACAATTTGATAAATATTAAGTCTTAGGCAGAAATTCAGCTTGTTCCACTATCTGAGTGAGCTTTTATGGTAATTTCACCAAGATGAGAATCAGCATCTTCCCCCCCCCCCCCCCCCCCCCCCCAATAATTATATACGCAATTTCTTATATTTCAATCTTCTATAAGATTAGATGCGTCATCAAAAATTGTCATTGACCTGAAGCTGACTGGTTATCTGCTACGAAGGTGGTATTTTAATTACCGAAGTTAATTACCATCTCCATGGAATGCAATTTCCTAACTTCATGCAGTTGTAAAGTGGGGAATGGAAAGTACAAGCAGTGCAGAATCCACAGAAGGTCTACACAAAGGCTTGTGTATGACTAATTGGTCTGAAATTTAATCAGTTAAATTTGTTTCATGTTCCTCTGATAAGATTATCTTAATTACTTTTTACACTATCTAAGTAGGAGAAAAAGAAAAAACAAATCTGCTGAAGGGGAAAACTAATTCAAAAGCCTAAAGGGAGAAAGGGAAATAAGGGGAGGGGAAATACACATCTGTTGGTTGGTCTATACGAAGCACAGATTCTTATACTTCCAACTTGATTTCATGTTTCCAAATACTCATGAATATACTGAACTCAGATGTGAGCTTCAGCTGATCAAACTGCACATCGTTTTTTCAGTCCTTACTCTCTTGAAGAGCCTTTGTATGCACAAAGATCATAGGTTGCGCTGCCTTCAACACTTGTGATGCAGGATATTTCAAATACTTTAAATAGGGAGGTTGGTGGCCCTGCATGTGGCAGGGGGTTGGAGCTTGATGATCCTTGAGGTCTCCTCCAACCCTGGCCATTCTGTGATTCTGTAATTCACTGACCCTTTACACATTCAGAACTGTAGTTGATAAAGTCTCTGCCATCAGAGGAAAAAAAAAAAGAAACTTGAAATAAGGATTCAAAATACCAGACAAATGTCAACTACAATATTAAAGGATTTAATAATCTCACCAACAGAGCCCAACATAGCTTTCGTTTTTACCTCGGCTCAGATAAATGTGAGCCTTGGTAAGGATGCCCATGCCACCACCAAGGACCAAAGATAAGCCCAGAGTAATCTCAAATTTACCTTTGGATTTGTCTCAAGAATCGTTCATATATTCAAAATGCCCCATCAGCCAACACCCTCTTGGAACACCCAACAAGCAAACAGCAGGAGGGTGCTATTTGTGTGAACACTTAACTCCAGGCGAGAAGAGTTTTAAGTCCATGCAAGTCATGTTTGAGCCCCATTTCTTTACCCCAGCAGCTTGTCACAGCTCCTTGGGCAACTGACTGCACGTGGGGGGGACCATGGTGCACGATCCCACTGCATCACTTTGGTACCTTCTGAACAAAGAAAGAAACAGAATCAGACATGGACTGACATCTGATGTGGGAGCCAAATGGAGTTACTCAATGGTGTGTGAAAGCTGCTCGGTTTTATTTTGAGAGATCCCCATTGTTTCCAACTGCAAATTTTTCAGAAGTGTGATTTCTACAAAATTAAAACTGAGTAAAATTAATGTTTGTGGCTGTTTCATTTATGCCTACGCTTCATTTGCATAAAATACTGTTTTGATTCTTCTCCAGTGCAACACAATTTAAAACATAAAACTTTATCATCTAAATGAAAAAATCCAAGTGTTCTGTAGTAGCGTAGATAATCTTGGTTAAAAGTAATTTCAGGTTTGGTTTCATTTAACAGAAAAACATTTTGCAAGCACCAGGACTTCCCATACAATGGAGGTCTGTGTTTTCAGACAACTCATTCTTAAGTTTGTACTGTTGAGGGGAAATGGGAACTGAAAGTCTCTTTGTTCAGTATTACCACAGGTTTCATTTTGTCATCCTTTGACTTCCACCACAGAAATAACCCTGTTAATAGCAGTGGGACAGCGATGCTCCCAAAAAGAGCAGACAGGAGTAAAAGTCAGAACCTTATCCAAACCCTCTGAAGTCAAGGGACTACTTTCACCCACATGCATGCATGCTAAGCAAGGCCCTCACTCTGAAATGAGCTGAAGAATCTGAGCTGGCTGGTTTATTTACGCCTCAGTAAGTACAAAGTGCAAACTGGAAACAGCAACACCTCCACTGTGTTCCCAGTTCTGCTCCTCCAGTTCCAGAGTTGTGAAACAAGCAGCCTTGGAATTTATTTCAGAAAAACTGAATCATCAGAATGTTTGAGCTTCTTCTACCTCGTTTCTGGTCCCTGTGATAATTAACAAAGAGATGGACTTCAAGCAGAAGACACTTTTCTCCTTGTTGTCCACAAGCTATTTATAAATTGCAAGAAGTTGCTACAGTTAAATGCTCCAAATTAGCTGCCAATGCTGCTGCTCTCTAGAACTGCTCTCAGCAATTTTGGTTCTCCAGACACGAAAGAGACAGGAGTTACGCATTAATTATCATCCAATATTCTTCATCAACATCAAGTATAAAACTCTTAGTCAAGCTCTTGATCACAAACTTAATCATGCCTAGCCCAAACTGATTCACCCTGTTAAGTGGGATTCATTAAAAAAAAAAAGACTCTGCTATCACATCATCAGATTTTAATATGATACTTTTACAGTGACATACAAAACCCAGCTGAAGCACTCACTGCAGGGGTAAGGTCAGAATTTAATTAAATAGGATGGGCATTTGGCTTTGCTTGAGTTAGGCAGCTGTACAGTAAATGGAAATCTACTGCTCCGGCCCCATTGTTTATACCATGAGCTGCTACTGAAGCCCACTGGCAGCAGAGAGCAGGAATGCCGTGAAGTGCAATAATGAAAAATTAAAATACATTGTATGCAGTTGTAAAAAGTAAAAAATCCTCAGGTAGAGCAACAACTGGAGAACTACACCTCCTTTGGGATGCTTATGCACATCACACTGGTCTGGTTTGAGCTCAGCCCTTCCCACACAGCTCCCACCACCCCACCAGGGAGCTCCTGCCCATGGTGCCTCTGCACCCTGCAGCTGTAACCACGTTTCCAACTCCTTGAAATAGGCTCTGCTCCCTCTACACATCACAACTGAATATCCTGGATTGAAATACGAGGCTAGACTGTTCTATGGGATCGGTGGGATGTGTGTGCATATTCCGGAAGAATTCACTGTAAAATAACTTTTGTTTCCCCCCAGATTTTAACATAGCCAGAGGGAAGAGGATGGGAAGAAACATTACTTTTGATCACTTGCTATCCAAAAGGATGAGATCTGTATTACTAACACAGGGTCAATCAAAGTGCACAGAGAGATGGTCAAAGTAAAGGTTGGGGTAGGAAGAAAATAAAGCACTGTTTCTTCTATCAAATGCAAGCAGACAACTCCTCTTGATGGACAGCTCAAAAATCCAGGGTGACTGTTCTGTAAATCACTGCAGTCTATAAAACAATTCCAGGATAAGGCATCCATTATGACAAATAAGTACTTAATGTAACTTTGAATTGGTTTTTCTACATCTTGAGAAAAGACAAAAGGGAATTGGGGGAAAAAAAAATTCACAATATGTTGACAACTGAGAAACTCTCGTTCATCCAACACATGATATATTTTAAACACAACTGAATTCCTTGGACAATTACGAACAAGTGAGAAACAATATATTTTAAAATTCATTAAAAGATTTATGTCACTCACGAGGTGTAGTACAAAAGGAACTTGAAGGCTTTGAAAATTAAATGCAGGCTCATACCTGATTTATTACAGAGATGCTGTAATCAATAGCAGAATTGAAGCTTAAAAGCACAAGGTCTCATCTGACAGTTCTGCATCTTCATCTGCCTTGTCTGCACCAGCTAACTTCTGATCCATGGCGTCCTCCTCAACACGGGCTGCTTGCTGACAAAGACAAGACGTCTCTTCCTATCAAGAGACTTTAAACCAAGTGCCTAGGTAGATTTAATAGCACTCTTTCACCCCGCTTCATATGTGTGTAGAATCTAATCTCACTTTCCATGTTGTCTCTTTTATCATTAGAAGAAATGGTTTCAAACTGGCCCTCAGGAAGCAGGAGGAAAAGCGTTATCTCTAAAAGCTCACCTTCCTGCTCGCCCCAGTTAATTAAAGCACGTTCTTTCTTTATCGATGACAAAACCTCCTGACTTTGTTCTTTCAGTTCCCAACTGGGTGGATATCCCTCCTTTTGCCATTAAGGCATTCTACTTGGTATAATCTCACAGGGTCTTCAACCTAAAATCTGCCTTCCTTTGTGCTGTGCCATTTCATTTTGTCCAGTTACATTTTATACCTCAAAACATGGATTTCTTTTAAAGCACGGCACCATTACACTGGCACGTCTTGCCATGCCCTGGGAGCCTGCCTTCCAGCTGCTCTCACCACTAGCTCCATGCCAGGCAATAAAACAGGCAACCGGACACAGCATCGCTCCCAACCCTATGGGAAGAACCCACAGGAAGCCACAGAGGTTCCTCCATCTGAAATAGAAGACAGCACGTATACAGCATTTTCAACTTGTGGGCTAACCTTCAACTAAGGCTCTAGGGACAGATGTGTATCAAAGAGCTATGATTCAGCAGATAACACACTGCCTTTACAAAAAGGTCTATCAATCAAAAGAAAAAAAGAAGTGATGTGGAAGAGTCAAGTTCGGTTTGCTGGATGATAGAAGTGGTGGCTACCTTGACATCGTTCATGGATGGAACCTCACATTAAAAGCAAGCATTCAAAAGATGATAATTCAAGGGAATTTTGAAATTATGTACAGGACACTTGAAGAATAAAAAAAACTACTGCAAAAGTGGCAAATAAAATGAAATCGCCACTGTGCTTTTCTACTTCAAAGCCGTTCCCTAAACGAAAAGTACCTTCAAATAATTGAAGTTTTGTTTCAGAGTTTTGTATTGTTCAAATACATTAAACAGATACACTCCAAGTCAAACTTTCTGCATTGCCTCATCGCCTCTATGTATTACAAATAGGTACAGTGCACAGAACAGATACACATGGTGTGTGTGTGTGCTGTTCCTACAGGGGTCTTTCTGCTTCCTCCTCTCCTGGAAGTGCAAGTTTCCCTTCTAACATGCCTTGCTTTCCTCTCAACACTCTATTAATGCTCTGCATGCTTGACAATTTTTTCCTCTACTGAACAAGATCACTAACAGGTAACTCCAATAAAACATGCAAGGACATCAGTTTGCCACGCATCATTCTGCAGCACTGCCACATTTACTGCCATTCAGAAGTACGCATATTTTATTGCTTCAGTGTTACTGTCTACACATCTATATATCACATACAATTTGTGTATGAATTATAAATTTCAAAGCTTTGTTCTCAGGAATAATTTTCCGTATCTCTTATATCACCAGAATTGTTTGGACCTTCCTTCCCATCCTCAGAATACCACCCACTTTTTACACTGCTAACCACTGCAATTTTCTTGTTCACGCCTCACTTGTATTTTAAGTACCACCACACAAGCAGATACCCACAACATCCTTCATTTCTGCAATATTAATAGAAAAGCTGATCATTGCCAGTAGATGCAGTGATTTGAACGCAGAGTTGTTCCAAATAAATAAATCTCTAAAGCCTCCATGAATACATATTTCATCAACCGCTTAGGAATTATGTGAAAGAACACCTCACACTCCACCTTTCTGATCCCTGTCAGATAAAGCTTCTGCTATGCTGAGAGCAGGGAGTGCAGTGCAAGCAGCAGACGGGCCCAGGCAGCACTGAGTTGCACATCTCCTTCGTGAGAACCGGCCTTACAGAAATAAGGCACTCAGTAGGGCAGCTTTTTCAAGAATGATTAACTTCAATTCCAAAGGCTCCACGCACCACAACAGGCACAAGGTACAACTACTTACAGTCTGCACTGACTTTTCCTTCTGAAATGCATGTCTGATTTGCTTTTTAAGACCTTTAGGCTGCAGTTCCTGCTGTACCTCTGCTAACACACAGTAATTACCCTAAGGTATTTTGTTTCTGCTTCTTTAGTACCAGCCTCTCCTGGCTTCAACCACATTATCCTCCAGAGTTAAGCAAGATATAGAATATTTAATCCAATTTAACTTTGTACAAGGAAAAAATAAGCAACAGGGTTTTAACAAATAATAAAAGAACATTTGTTCCCTGCAAATTCAGTTCATACAAACTCAACTTTTTAAAATGGGGCACCAGCAAACGAAACTCATATAGAAGTGTTTCTGAGCAAAACCCAAGTCTGCCTGGGTTAAACTTAAAAAGTAATATAAGTAGCAACACTTGTACCTGACTCATTTTTATAATTATTTTATAAATATTATTCTACACACACACACACAAAGTGACTGCAGCCAGTCACAACTGCCTTAAGTTATGACAAACACATTTTCCCCATACAAGATACCTGGAAACACAGGCTGTTACTTGAATACTCAGCAGCATTTACCAGAGCCTCAGCAATGCCAGAACTGACAACTACTACCCCAGAACAGCAGAACAGTGCATCTATATTCAAGATCTCCTTCTCCATTACATGTTGTAAAATCTGAACACACAAGCCATTTTCCTCTGCAGCTCCTACAAGTCCTTGCCTCACACGATGTCCACACAGCACTTTGTTAACCTGGGTACCTTTACCTTTGCTAAAATACAGTATTTGCATCCAACTTTAGAAGTTCAGTGGTGTCATACAGGTCTCAAAAGAACCAGCCTACATTTTTCAATTGGAATGGAATTCATCTGGATATTACGAAAAAAGTGGGTTATTTTCCAGAACTCCAATTAACTTTTCTGTAAGGCCAGCTGCACAACCACAAGAACTACAAGAGGAAGGAAGCGTCGTTTAAACATGTTCACTTTTCCTCCATAACTGATTTAATACATTTTGGGCTTTAATCCGCCTGCCTGATACCAGCAAGCAAGTGGTCACTTTACCCCTATCATTACCACAATGAATAAAATCAACCCCAGAGACTACAAATGCTTTCTCCACCGTAAGTAAACAGCAAAGCTTAACAGGCTAGAGAGATATCCGGAGATAATCACATCCCTGGGATATTTACCGGGCATGGTAAGTGCTGCTGCCTGAATATGATTATCTTCTGATAACGAGAAACTCGAGTGTTCTCACAGCACTGTAGAAAACTCATTACTGGGATGAAAATGTGAATTTATTGCTCCTGAGCACGGAGCTGGCAGCTGGCTGAAGGTAACTAGGCAGATGTCAGGCTGGGCCCTTGGTTATGAGCTAATGCTACTTAAGCCACCAAGAAAGGAGCTTGCATAGCATCTAACCACCCTGGAGGTTCCTCAACTGAGATGCAACCACGTCCAGGGAATACAAAGTTGTTCACGTCCACCAAAAACACCCAAACAGAGGGCACACAGATTGATCTTACAGAGAAGGAAAAAAGTTCTCACAAGTTTCGTCACCTTAGTTGCCTTTGGAAGTAAAAAAAAACAAAAAACAAAAAAAACTGGGAATCTCTTAACCCTCTTGTAATAAGGATATAAATAGCAATGCTCGTGGAGTGGTTTTCTTCCCCTGCCAACACTGCCTCAGCTCCAAAAGGAAACCCATCTCCTGCCAACACATTCCCAACTCCCAAAATAAAGCCAGTCTGTTTGGGGACATCCTCCCCTCCAGGAAATGTGCAAATGACTGAAGGTCAGCAGATCCAGAACTGCCATTCCCTTAGATGACTTAAGCTATACTACTGCTGCTTTGCTTTAAGAGCAATAAATAAAGAAGTTTTAAAATGGCACAGAGGATATTTCTGTGATGTCTCTCCCCATACGTCTGTTTCTGATCTCCCCAGTACCAGAGATAGGGACAGAGTGGAACAAGATCAGCAGTGATATTTACAGACTTTTTTCCCCCAATAATCACACAATATACATCATGTGGAAAGAAAATCAGTTCTGCTTTGACTAAATTTCCCTTTTTGAAATGGAAAGTGCTGTACCAAACTCCCAGCACAGCTGTGGGCACTGGGCCGACAGACCCTTCCCCACACAGACACCACCAAGACCAAGCCTAATGCTCTGCCTTCAGCTTCTTCTCTGTACTGCACCAGGGCTAAGCACAGCACAGCTCCCACACAGGGCTATTTTGTTCTACCAACCCTTTCTCACTCAGCAAGATGCCAAGATGTGCATCTGGACAAGAGGTTTCTGCATCACTATCTTCTGCTGCAAGCACTTGAAAGCACTTGGCCTCTTACCTCTATGTGTACCAAGGCATGAATGCACCTGCAGATAAACACCCTCTTTCTTTTTCATCCTTCAGGGTGTTATTGCCTTACTAGAGCTCCAATCTGCTGGATTGATATGATTATTTTTCATTCTAAATGCGTGCTTTTTTTATTTGTATTTTTTTCCCCAATACTCATCCCACTGAACAAAAGGACATCCCCCTGGCAACTCCAGGGAAACAGCTCTTCTCTGAAGACAGGGAAGAAAGAAGAGCAAATTAGATTTCCTTCCCTAGCAGTGCAGAATACCTCTAAAAAGGATCTGTCACTCCACACCCCATCTCTGCCCCACACCTGTGTCACATCACTGCTGACTGCAGGGTCCCTTCATGCAACAATATGTCATAAAACGGGAACACCTCAATTCTGCAGGTGCCCCACACCTTCGTGTTACGAAGAGCTAGCTTCATTTACTGCACAAGTGGAGAATTCAGGTAAAGCCCAAAGTCCCCACAAGGAGCACAAGCCAGGTTACAGAACGAGACCATTCATTCTCTGTTATTATGGATTTCTTTTGACTCAAATTCAGACTAGCGGAGATTTAGTCCAAAACCGAAGAAAAAGAAATCCACACAGATTTGGTAAACAATTCTAATAAAAACCTCACACAATGTTTTTCTTTTCCTAATCCATTTACATCAGGAGGAGATTGCTCAAGTTTTACCTCCAGCACTGCATTTTCATGGTTATTTTGTCAAGAAATGTAAACAAAGCTTACGTTTTAGAACTGGGACATCATTTGTACCTTAGGCATGAACAGCCATAAACATCTCCCGAAATCCATGCACAGCACACAAATGATGCTGATGCTGCTTCGACAGCAGGAGATTCACTGTCTGCTGTAGCTTTGTTCCAGAGTTAGAGGGCAATCAATGAGCAGCACAAGTCTCCTGCCATCCAGCACCCGACAGTCAAATTCCCATACATCAGTCCAGTTCTTGTTGGACAATGTCTGTTCTCTACTCTTCCATCACGTGAGAATTTCTTCGCTGAATTAGAACTGAAAACATTCTTCAGAAAAAGTGCCTGAGAGAGATATTTCAAAGACCTGAGCCATACCCACACAGTGCAGCAATTTAACTAGTGGAAATGGAAGAAGTTGGCTTCTCTGTTCCTGTAAAACATTTCTCTGATTCCATGTGAATTACTGCTAATTACTGCCACGAAGAACACTGATAGGCAGATCTCTGCCTCTGTTTATTGAAAGCTCACCGCACTAATCCTAATGACAAATGAAAGTCTTCCACAGTATTTTAGGAAGATAATTGTGCCATCTGGGAAGCCATGTCACAGCTGTATGAGAGTGAGCAGGCCCGGGGATGTGTAACAACTCCTTCTGCGCCGAATTCATTTCTGCTAATATATTAATCTAGGATCAAATTTTCATTTGGTGGGGTTTTCTGTGTGTTTTTGTTGTTGTTGTTGTTTGTTTTAGAGAACATCTTGGGAGCGCAGCATTTCAACAGGGCTGTCTGAACGCACATCAAATGAGCTCTCTGCAGAGGGGAGATCTGATCATAACCATCACAGCACCAACCTGATCTACATGAGCACAGCAGCTCACAGCTGCTTTTGTATATATTTGTTGGTGCCTTAGGTGAACCAAGAAGAGAACCTAGCAGGCAACATGGTAGCCAAGAGATACACAGCAAGGAAGAACCTCTCTGGCACAGTATATTTTTTCCATAGCTCCACAGATAGGATTTATTGGAGCTGTGTGATTTACACAACATTGCATCAGTAGTGTATTTTTATTCTTCACAAGATCAAAGGCATTTAAAATAGATGCTTAATTCATTTTTACCATCGCAGCCCCATACTTTTGCTTTTTTAGAGGTACCTTCAAAATCATGAGGGAATCCAAGAGAGAATGAATCGCCCAGCATGCGTACAGTCATCTTTAGGTTGACTTTGAGCAGACAAATTCTCATCCAACACCACCACAAACGTTACAGCTACCAGAACCTGAAAGCTGTATAACAGACTGTAGGAGCAGATTTGTTTTTACAAAAAGAAATACACAAAAATTATTGAAGTTAATTAACTTTTCCACTTGCGCTTATTCAGCTTGTGTTCCAGAAATTCAAGTTATTATTTGCAAACCATAATAATCTAAAATTCTTGTAACAGAATATAAGACAACTCACTGCTGAAAGACTCCAAGCATTAGCAAGAGATTAGGCAGAACACATTATCCCCAAACAATAGCAAGAGAGAGAGCAACACCAACTTCAAAAGGGCTTTTGCAAAAACCAGTGGAGCCTTAAATAGAGTTCCTGGCACCACTTGCATCTGGATTTTCTCCCACAGAAAATGTGTTGAGAAGAGTCCTTTATCTAGAGCAGCTTAAATCTAGCTAGACCTGACTTGAGAATACATACGTGCATCTTTCTACCTGATTTCAGAATCACGACACTACATCCAACCATGCACTCTCAGCTACGCAGAATTTGGCAGGAACTCTTACTGGAAGTGCCAGAAGGGACTTCTCCAAAGGGCTTATCCTTATTACTTCCTACTGAAACAGAGGGAAAGCCCAGCGGCTATTAAATACTACATCAAGAAAGTAATATTCCATTAGAACTTACAAGGCATGAGGAGCTCCTTTGATCCAAGGATATGGTTAGCATTGCTGTGCGCAGGAGGAGCCCGTAACAGCATGAACTGCTGGGAGGAACTCATCATTTACAATGAATTCTTATTGAGACAAGCCCACAGCAGCCAGGATGAATCAATACACAACAGCTATTCGATACATATGGGAAGTAGGAGGATTATGCACCACACAGGGACTGGGAAATTTCCATTCTGGGACCTTTAACTTCACTTCAACAGCCACAGCTGGTATTGCAATGCTTGCTTGAATCTATCATTGCCAACACTGTATTATGTCAAGACAACCAAGCACCAGTGCTACACTTTCACGAGAAGATCTCATAAATCCCAAGCCATTTTTAGGACTTTTTAAAATTTTCTATGCCCATAGAAAAACAGGTGCAAATAAAATGTGTTGACACGTGACAACATCAATATAAAGAAATAGAAGAGTTTTAAGGCCTGATGCAGGGCTGGACATTAGGGTACTTGGGTGACCCTTACAGGAATCTACAGAAGATAACCAGAGCCTGCACTGGAGAAAGGTCTGAAGTGAGATGTCTATGGAAAACAAGTAATCAAAGATGATATCATTTTGCACAGGTAACAAAAATAGAGTCCTTCTAATTTTTTTTTGGTCTTTGCAAATCCTTCAAAGTTATTTTGACATTTCTTTGTGTACATACAATACCTTAACAGGGGGGGAGGAGAACTAAACTCATGCAGTACAAGTAGGTAGATAATGTTCTTATCTATTCAACAGGAATGTTTAGCGTCTCTTTTCAAAAAAAATCATGCTCAGAACATCCTACAGAAAGGCCCAATTAAGTGTAGATTTGTGCATTTTTTCTGAGCAGTAGCATTAATAATTTGAAAACACAGTGGTATGCACCGAGCTGAATTCATACTGATAATTGCTTCAGCGTAATTTATGTCAGTAAGTGCTACAGAAGGAGTACGGTATATGAGCAGATAATACAGTAAATTAAAAACAGAATTTGCATAAAATTAGTGCACCATTATACTTAATATTGATAGAAATACACCGAAGGTCAACCTCAAGAGCTAGAATCCCTAGATGCACACCAATTTCCTGACACACGCAGACAATTGAACAGCACTGTAGGGAAGTTTCAGAGCAAAGACAAACAAGAGGTCACAGAGAAGGGCCAGAAGATCGACTCAGTGCTGGTGTAACTCCATTAACTTCAGGGAAACTGCAGTAGGCTCCACTGGAGGTGCTGAATTTGGCACCAGCTGTGAAATGCACACTGAACACACAGGTGAGCTGGTGCTGCTGGTGGGCTGGTACCTGTTGCCTTTATCTCTGCACCAGCC
The DNA here is from genome assembly GCA_035772895.1 of Perdix hodgsoniae. Lineage (NCBI taxonomy): Eukaryota > Metazoa > Chordata > Aves > Galliformes > Phasianidae > Perdix > Perdix hodgsoniae. The sequence continues at coordinate 6,178,684 of JAPSGF010000029.1, read as the reverse complement.
CTCCTTCCTGCCTCGCCAGACCACAAACTGGTTAGCGACCACTGCTGAATATTACAGCTTCCTCTTTGATTCCAGCAAAATATCAAAGTGGCTGAGAGCACTGTCATGGTTTTACGTTTTTTTTTTTTGTTTGTTTCCAGTATTCCACATCATAACATCATGTAGCGTGCTGGGAGTTAAAGTGTTAATGCTCCAGCTCCATGTACCTATCCCTGTACATGACAGAAGTCATGGGATCTGACCCTTCCAGGTGGGGTGGTCTCTTACTGCCTGGCAGTGGGTGCTGGAGGATGCTTTCCTAGCTGTCCCAAGCTTTTCAGGTTTGACTTGGTCTCAGGAACTCTCTCTCCTATCTTATTTATTAGTCTCCATTTCAATTAGATTGTGTTGTCCTGCATTCCCATATCATAGTAAAATAAGTTTTCCTCCATAGATCGTTGCCACTCTTGTTTTTTTGTTTTTCCCCCTTCCTTCCCATTTTGTGGGGCTGTGGGGCCAGGGGCCTACTGCCCCCCGTCACAGACACAGACTGATCTAGTTAACTCCATGACAGTTTTCTGGAGGCACTGTTGGGATTCAAATCCAGGATCTCCTGTTTACCATGGTGGAGGCAACCACGGGGTGGCTTGAAACATATGCAGTACCCCATGCTACCGCCCCAAACACCACATTGGGTCTCAAGAAACAAGTCCTGTGGCAACATGGCACCCCAGAAATAACTGAGTCAGAAAAACAGGTATGGTCAATGTGTACCACAAGGAAACTTGATGCTGGGGGAGTGCAGTCAGTAACTCTGTGTATATATACATATATATATATAAAATGTGTGTGTATAAGGCATTTTAATCATTGTTTGCTTGTATACATGTATATACATTAAGCACGATGTAGTAATGTAGAATAAGGGGTGGAAGTACCACAAACTGGTTAGCTACCACTGCTGCGTATTACAGCTTCCTCTTTGTTTCCAGCAAAGTATCAAAATGGCTGAGAGAGCGTCAAGACATTATAGAAGAAAAGGTGTGGGGGCAGTCTTAAAGTACCCTTCTTTCAGGAAGGACAGCAGAACTTCCCACTACTAAGTGAAATCTCACCGTTTCTTACAACGTGCCATGCAACATTGGCTGTTGCTCATTAATATTGTAGGGGCAGATCTGAACGCTCTAAGATGAATGAAGGCAGTTGCAGTGGAAGCCACATTCAGCATTCCAACAGAGCTCGACTTCCATTATCGCAGACAAATCAGACCAGGTGAGCGGAGCTGCTGGAAACGAGAAACAGGGTGAAAGCTTCCGAGCACTGCAGAGTGTATTTAATAGGCAGCACCAAAACGTCAGACCAAATGAAAATGCAACATTTACACAACGCGATGCCTCCCGTTGAGGCGCGATGACAGCTCACTGGGATGGAGAACCGCAGTGCTGGAACATGGGCAATTTTAAAGAAATCACTGGCGTGCTGTGTTTGGTTTCCTGTCTCCCACCTTGCATTTTACAAACTGCATCAAAGCACACAGTATAACAGCTCCAATTTCCTTCCCAGCAGCTACACCATGTGAGAAAAATTGACAGATTAAATGGAATGTAACTGCCAAAGCAACTGCGAACTGTGGCTGCCCACAAGAAGAAAATGAAGTTCCCAAGCATCACATGAAGAGGTGCTTCTGTGATCAAATGCAATGAGAGCCCATTTCATTACAATATCCCTTAAAAAAAGAAAGGAACCCTTTCCTTCCCCCTCCGCAAGCACAAAACGTCACTGCAGCTCACGCAGCCTCTGCTCTGCTCCTCTGGAGTAGAAGTGCTGCACACAGAAACGCATGGATTGAATTTGTCAGGGCCACACGCGCTTTTATTTCGATGAAGTCTCAGATCTGCCCTGCTTCAAGCAGGAAAAAATACCTGGTCCTAACAGAAATGGATGATGCTATGTTAAATGAAGCCCCCCCCTGCTCCACTGGAGAGACGAGCACTCGAACCACTGGACATCACCACTTCATCAGCACTGACATGCACATCCCTAAGTGCCGCTGACATGGGCGCACAAGCATTACTTATCTATTTACAGATTGCTCTGCATCCCTAAGTAGACAAATTGGTATCTCAAGCATTGTAAATGCATGCTGTCTGCTCCAAGCACTACAGGCTGAGCAGAAGGGCCAGTGCAGCTCCAATGGCTGGAGAGCAGTTAGCTGCATTGGACAGACAAGGTTATGTAGAGATGAGACACGTTATGACACTGCAAAAAGCCAACAACAGATGATACCTCACAGCAGGGCACTGCCCCATGAAGATTCTAAGTTGAATAGCTTAACTTCATAGCCTACAGGAGGGTAGAACAGGATGGTTTGATGATGGTACAGCTTCAAACTGAGCCCAAGTATAGGCTCAGCAGCTTGGCCTTCCGAGTGAACAATGGTTGCTCATCAACAAAGTAAAACACCAGAGTCAATCCAGAGCATTCTTTGGGGAAATGGTCCAAACCCCTCAGTTGTTTGCCAGCTAGCTAATTTGGATAAACGGCAGACTGAAGTGAAGGCACCCACAACCAGCTGCAATCTAGAAGCACTGTACAGTACCTATCAAGAAAAGAACCAGCTGAAGCATTTCCTTCATCTTGCTCAATCCTTTCTTACTGTTTTGGTCTTACTAAAAAAAAAAAAAGAGCAAGACATTTTCCCCCAGTTCCATGACTGCAGTGCACACATCGCCTTCAGAGCGTGCGCTCCTCTCCCTTCTCTGCATTGCTCCATGAGCTCCATACACATGTGAGAGGATCTGAATTTCAAATTGAAATGCAAATATTAACCCAGCAATCAGTTCTCAAGGTTCTCTCTTTTGCCAGGATTTTGCAAATTATTAACTTATGAGGTTTTTTCCATTGTAAATAAGAGATAATTGGCCAGGTTATTAAACAAAGCAGCATGAAAAGGTTAACTAACATATTAAAAATGCACAGCAACTAGCAGAATGTTAAAATACTTGAATTATACATTAATACAGCAAGCTAGTCAGTACAAACTCAACACCGAAAATAATATTAAGCAGCTGATTTTAGTTGACACGAGCAAGGGTACTTCAAATCAAAACAGACGATTCATTATTAACAAATCCCTCCCTCAGTAGCTACGTCCTGAAGCAGCTCTTAATGCCTTGAAGTTACAACAATGTGTTGAGAACAGAGTGAATGCAAGAAGTTCCTTGCTTTCATCAGTTCCAGCCAGACTTGAAGGTTTTCATGGAAGCTTCTTGCTTTGACACTGAGAAGTCAGTATTTTCTCCTACTCTGAATTCTCACCATGCCACCGTTCTGTCCCGCTTTTGGCTTCTGCACCCTCTAACTGCAAACTGCTGTGTAAGGATGCCCACCCCGCCATGGACCTTAATCCAAAGGGCAGGAAGACAGCTTAGCAACTGCGTTTGTCTCAGTAGTGTTTAAAGTACTTCAGAAGACAATCATGCATAGACTTTACGGGCATTACCAGCTCGGCCTGATGCACCTTCTTCCTAGTTTGCTGCCTGTAACCAAAATGATTTACAAAGAGGAAGACGAAGAGTGCCTCTGCATACAATAACTCAAATGAAGTCAATCATAAAGCATTTTAATAGCCCGTACGGTAGTCAATTAGTTTCTGAGAACCCTATTGAACAAATGTTGGACTCAGTACTTCTCATCGCTTCCTGCAGCTTTCAGCTCCAGCACTACCAAACAAACGAGCAGGGCAAGGAAGCAGCCTGAGCCGGGCAGCTGCACCAGCAGCACTGCTAATTAGAGAGCTGCTCAGTGCATGGTCTGTGCATTTAAGGACTGAAGGAACAGCTGCGCATTTGTACAGCTCTTGGTATTATTTTTTCCTGTTTAAAACGATTACAGTCTGGGGAAACAAGATAAGAGATAAACAATTGCTTCCCTGTTTTTGTTTTTTTCTCTTTTTTTTCCTGGGGGGTGGCTTGTTTTTCTGTGTAATATTCTTCATTTTTATTCTAACCAAATTATTTTGGATTATTCCAACATAACTTTTGTTTCCAAGTACTGAACTAACTTGCATCAGACACGTACAACTGTGTTTTATGAACACAGCTCTTAGCAGGATAATACACAGCAGACTCACGGAGAGGCACGTGTGGTCTCCGCTCTCTGTGAAGAGTTGCACTAACACTGCTGAATCCCTCCCCATCTATCTTTCAGTAGCAGGCAGCCCAGGTGAGCCCCCCTTTCAAAGAATGGAAATGATTTAGAATAACAGTGATCAATGATAGAAAACAGTGACCTACAGATACAAAGCTTCAATTCACAAAATACCAACATGGATTACCAGACTCCAAATATTACCAGTTTCAGTTGTTCTGACCTTCAAGCTCACTTTTTCCCCACAAAAACCCTCTAAATCTTCTATTGAAAATACCACTGTGTCGAGAGCAACATCATTTAGAGAACTTCTGCACTGCTTTGATGCATGTTATGTGTTAAGATCTCTCCTACTATCGTAACTTTGGGGAATGGCCCTGCCTTGGCAAGGAAATACACTTCTATCATCACTACAGTCTTTTGGTCTCTCACACCCCTGGTAGCAGCCCCCTCTTGCACTCAGTTACCATGATGGACTTGGACATGGATATTTGGGGTTCAGAATCACAAGGACTACTCAAAACTCTCTAGAGCAAACTCTACACCAGACTGGAATATGCATACAAAGCAAACTTTGTTTGCACAGTCTCTGCTTTATTTTCCCTTTGGATAAGTGCTGGATTATGTAAACTCATTGAAGATACGCTGCTGTTCAGTAGAGAAGTGACACCAGTGAGCATTAACACCGGTATCAGGAGGAAAATAGAAGGAATGGAAAACATTAGGTAGGTAACTCACCAGTTATTACTCTGAAAATAAAACAATAAAAATAAGGGTATGACAAGAAAATTCAGTCATTGTTTGGTTTTGTGGGCAACACGGTAAGCAAACGGTCAATGCCAGCTCTTTCTATGAGATAAACGTCCACATAAAAGCATTTTAAATCATAGACGACATTACTCAGAGTAACAGTGGATGATGGACATTTCACATTATGCCAGAAAAGAAGGTTATTTTTTGGCTGAACTAGTCTACTGAGAAGCATAAGAGCTTAAAGAATATGCTTATCACATCTACAACAACTCTACAAAGAGCAACAAAAGATGGCAGGACAAAACGTTTGGGGCAGTGTGTTTGTGCTTGCTCACCGGAAAACAAAGATGATGGATGCACCCATCTCCAGCCAGTCCCATCATCCAACAGTGTTTCAGAAGGAAAACATACATAACACCAGTGTTGCTCTCCATCGTTTCTTAAATGCTTACATCTATCAGAAAACAACTCTAAGCTTGTCCCCACTCACAGTTAAACCAAAGCACTGAAGCGATCCAGCAAGAACCAAGGAAAAGGTCAGCGGAAAACAATCAAACAAAAATTCAACACATGAAGCTGCAGTCGATGTATCTGCAAGAAATGAGCTGCGAAGAGCAGTGAGTGATATTCTTCCCCCTGGACTTGGCACTATTTCCAGATGAGTCTCAGTCATGAGATCTCTGCATGTTTCTCTAACTTGGTCCACAACAGCTTGGGAACAGGCACTACCTGCCATCTCATTGCCATCTATACACAGCATAACTAAGCAGAAATTTTTGATCACACATCCCAGATCCTCCCAGAGCCATACATTGGGTTTCAATCTTGCACATCCATGCATCCATAAGATGAGTTTCATTTGCTTCATTTTATGGGTCAGACCAGACACAGTGCCTAGCTTCACCATCTCATTACTCTCCATAAGCTCCAGATTAGGTACCATAAAAATCAGAGAGTGGTTTTCTGTAATTAATGAAGTCACTGGATTTCATTAACTGAGAAAAATTAATTGGGCTCACAAGAAATAGAGCGCCATGTTGAGTCCACCTCCTCCTTTCTCATATACTCACTGAAAAAAAACACCCCAGGAAGACAGTGAATATTATAACTCGCAGCCAAAATCTGCAGCATACATAAACATACACTACAAGCTCAGTGCTGCACAGGAGGCAGAGAGAAGGAATTATAAACGGGAGAGGGCAAACTTGTATAACAGCATCTTCTAGAAAGCAAAGAGGCAACAAGAAAAACCTCACTAGAAAAATGTGTTGTCCAGTATACGCACTTTATTTTGCTAGTAAAAGTCTCCATCGTAAAGAAATTCAACTTCTGTAATCAGATTTTTCACATTTTTTGAAAGCCTCTCGCCTGTCTGAGGCTGTGATTGCTCCTCTGAAAGAGCAGAAGGAAACACCAGCACGTGCTGTAAGAGTTCCTGCATTGTGCAAGGTGTCTGTGGAATCAGGGCGATTACAACTTGGCCCAGCACCCCTCAAGCTCTCCCTCTTGCACCTTGGGCAGGTGTTCATACCAGACCTACTTGACTTGCCTTCTCTTGCTGTGAAGGTGCTGCTGCTTCACACAGATCTTCACATTTCTACAGAATCAAAAGAATAAAATATAGATGAAGCTGTTAAAAACAGTCATCAACAGAAAGGTCAGGGCCTCTGGCAATGAAAGAAAAAAATTACTCCTGTGGTCTTCAAACAGATTTATTCTTGATATAAAGCAGGAACATTTACAGCTCAGCAAAACTTTAGAACTGGTAGTAAAGCACATTACAAGCTTTCTTAATTCAATTTTCTCTGGCATTTATTGTGGTTAATAAAACACCTAAATGTCATCTAGATTTATAAAAATGTATTTATAGGTTAATAAATGCATAAACCAGATCATTCACAGAAACAGCTTACACAAAGCCTAACAGCCCAAACTGATACAGATCCTGGCTTTGCTTCTTTGCAGAGAAGTAATTAGTGTTTACTTGCAAAGTTTTTATTTTTATAGTGCAGTAAAAAAAAAATGCACTTGATTACTTTTGCTGCTTCTAGAGTTGATATCCAACACCACAGGTTGAAGTTGCTTTTAACTCGAACTTCTGTTCACTCCACTCCACTCAACCCAAAAGGAATGCAGTCCCAATGCTGAAGCACATTTTATTACCTTGTTTTCATTCCGAATCATTTCAGCTCTGCCTTCCCATTTCTGCTTTCAGGTATCTGACTTACTCTGAGTCAGAGCTTCCTTCAAATAAAGAGAGATGTTCTTTAATACCCATGCTAATGATGATGACTGGGAATGGCTTCTTTTTAACAAGTACTCGAACATTCAGTGTAACCAAAGCTTTTATGTGTAATTAGTGTTCTGAGCTGAATTCTGGTACAATACCATTTATATCCGAATTATTTTTAATGAACATTTGGATGCACCAGACTAGAGGACTACAGATTTAAAAGAAATATTAATATTTTATTTGAGAACCCATTCTAAATGCATTTCTGTAACTAATAAAAACGCAACCAAGCAATTGCTAAGACAACTGGCTAAGAAGAGCACTTCGTAACTTCAGAAGCACAGCACAAAGTTTCTTGCTGGTGAGCACAAAATGCAGATTTGATTTATGACCGCAAAAAGAAGCACTTTCAGGATGAGAACAGAGACCAAAGATGCATAGATGCAAATAACGTTGAATGTGTTGCTAACTTAGGGGTGCACTGCGGAGCCTTTTAAGCTCTGAGGAGCATATTTGGAAGGCATCCGTTCTTCCTAAGAGGCATTTCATATAGTGTAAAAGCATCGAGTTTCCCGGAAAGCTTTTACATACAATTCTTTTTATCACAAGCACTTCCTGAGCCCTCACAAATGCAGTAAGTTAGAAAATGATTGGAAATACAGCTATTGTAACTGAAGCTGCCATTTTAATGGAACACTTCTGTACTACAGAAATAGACGCAAAGAACAGGGCAATTTAAAAAAAATTACTTTGCATTTCAGAATACTTCCATATTTTAGTGATAGAAAACATTTACAAAGAAACATTTCAGTCCCTTAATGCCACAAGCCTTAGCAGGTATTGAGCTTCCCCAGTACCAAAGGAAAAACCAAAAGGGCCCCCCAAAAGTCTTATTTTAACATATAAACCAAATCAAACAGTGACACAAGGCTTGTTAGAACATTTGCTTATTGCAGGAAATCATTTTGTCCATTAACACAGCCCCAAATAACCTGTCAAGGGAAACACTCAATTCTATGGACCTCAATACCATTTCCTAGTAGATAAAAACACCCCTTACACCAATCTAAATGATGCAAAGAAGTTGGAGTAAGGCTTCTCCAGCATTTAAGAAGTCTTGGCTGCTTTTCCCAGGGACTTAGTAGTGTAATTACGTAATAATTGAACATCTTAATTTATAACACTCTAGGTTTAATGACTGAAAAAAATAGCCCTTGGCTCCTTATAAAACAAAGTAGCTACATGAATGTTGAATGCTTGTAAAGTTGATGAATTTGTAGTGGTTAGAAGTGATAAAAGCATATCAAGAACACTGACAGCACAAGGCAGACTTGCAACTGTTTTATACCTCAATTGTAGAAAGACACAAAAGTATACTTCCCCCTATAATTTACACCTTCACTGTTGCTGCATTATAAACAACACTTCTTAATTTGTCATCCTATTAAGTACTTAAACAAAGGCATATGGTACAAGTCCCAGTGCCTTCTCACTGACTTCGCTGGGGCTTGGAACAATCCCAAAGTGACTTGTTTTCAGCAATTCTAAGCAATTGTAATAAATGCACCATTACTGAATGGAGATTTAACCAAATGGCAGAAATGCTGAAAGACCCAAAAAAAGCTACCAGCTATTCAGAAGTGGATTTTTGCAATCAAGTCTAACTAATATATTTTGAATGCTTCCACATCTTTTCAAAGTCAATAAACAGCTACATTTCAGTATTTTGTATATTCTAGCATCAACTTCACCTTGTGGTTTTTTGTTCATATACAGCCAACAGTGTCTCAAAACAAGTGCTTAAGCTCAATTGATGTTATCTTTCCTTTGGAGAAAAATTAGTGGCTGTTTATTAGCAGCACCCTTTGTTACTGAACTCAATATTTCCAGTTTTCCTTCACTGATCTTCCCCAGCACAGCACAGCACTTTAATGAATTTGCGTCAAGCTTGCTAAGGTCTGCCACCATTCACAAATCAGCTACAGATAAATGCAGTATATATTAAAACTCCTACTGCTCTCCAATCCAGCAAATTCCAGTCATACAGGATGACCTATTACTTGCAAAAAGCCGTTCCTGGCAGTTTGCATATCAGAACACTGAAGTCTTACTGAGTTTCGTCAGGCTAAGAGCACACACTTGGTGATCTTCTGTTGCACCGAATTCATCTTACAATTATGCAGTTTCATGATAAGGAGTTACTACTTCTCACAAACGTCGTTTTGCAAAACACGCACAGGATCACAAAAGGTTCTGCTTCATTTAATAAACCTCTGCACTGGTACGTACTCAGCCTTGCAAGTTTCTCCTTTCCAAGCTCAGACTGAGATGGCAGCTACAACCAACCACCACCGTCACCCGTCAGACAGCAGAGCCTTTTCGTAGAACGAGGTTACCAAAGGCAGAACTGCTTTGCATTACTCTCTCAGTATGGCTGTCTGCACACAGCAGGTCTTTAACTTGCATCCCACGCCAGCCCCCAGCTGCCCAAGGCACTGTCACTGCTGAGCACTGAGCCTTCCGCACACCGCAGCAGGGCTGTGGGCATCCGCACATCAATACCGCCAACATTTTCCCCTTTTGTTCTTTGTGACTGCTCTTGCAGTAGTTCATGGGAGAGGAAGGAGACGCCGTACCAAGAGGCTGCCAAACATAGCAGGGCGGCCTGCCTCACCTACGGGATCGGCCGCCCAAAGCAAACCCCCATGGCATCAGACGAAGCTATGGGAGCTACGTTTGGGAGCGACTGAGGATTAGAAGTGACATTTCAAACGCAGCGTGATGGCTTGCAGACTCCCTAACAAGCAGAACTGAATACTAAAATTAAAGCTCATTTATTAATTAATGTGAATGGCGGTGCGCTATGAAAATGACGACGCTATTTTGGCTCATCTAAAAACCTATTTAAAAGAACACCAAGGCCAGCAGAAGGGGCAGGAGGCAGAGCACACACAGTCACCCTCAGCAATCACAAGAAGCATTTGCTGGGCACCAGAAGTTGCTCCTGCCCTTTCCCAGTCCATGCACTTTACTGGGCTGAGCTGCACAAAAACAAGCCTCCAGTTTCCCTGGTTTCCTCCATCTGTATTCCCAGTCCCTAATTAACCAAAGATGCTTTCTGCATCTTACTCAACCAACTGCAAAGGGTTCACGACATTAAATTTCTCAACAACTAAACTTAGAAGCAGGAAAAGGGATGAATTACAGATGTTTGCTCAGCTACAGACATCACAGAGCATCGTACAGGCAGTGTGCACAGTCTGCAATATGCTCACAAACACCCAGACAATACAGACATATGCAGCAGCCTATGGACAACTTAGAAAAACATCCTCATTAGCTGTAATTATAATTTATGTAATTAGCATTTTGTATCTTGTCTCCGGGCGTTCACCCTTCCCTTGAGGAACTCATTGCTCCCTTGATGACTAGTGGGACAGTGAAGATAGACAGATCTAATCCAAAAGAATACCCAGAAAATTTACAGATCTATCAAGAGAAGTTGCACCGCATTCAAAGCCTTTTGGTAAAAAATAAAAATAAAAAACCAAGGCTGGAGATTCCACAAAGTTCTCTTGACAGTTTCTGCCCCTTAAGTGGCAGTCATTCAAAAAAAAAAAAAACAAAAAAATAGTCTAGCAAATAAATGCTCATTAAAGTCTCCCTTTCTCAGAGGAACATTTCAGCTGCAGACTGAATAACTTCAGCATTCCACAAACTGCATTTCTTTCAAATGGCTTTTAAGAGCTCAGGTGAGGTTTTAATCAACTCAATCATAATATGGATTATCAGCTGTATGTATAAAACAAGTCCCATCTCTATGTCTGTATCTCCAAAGAGCAATAAAACACTCCTGTTTTACGGGGCTTTATGAACAGCTATTACCAGTAGATCCCCTTTGTTACGCACAAGAATCAAAGAGTTTGTTTATCTGACAGCACAGTACAGCCCATGCACAAATCCTAACCTAAAATTAAGTAGAAAACAGTTTCATGTCTTGGTCCAAAGTCCATTGGTTCCAGTGGAAAAATGCCACCATTTTTGAATGGGTGCAATTTGCATTATTTTTAGCAAAGATTATCTTTGAGCAGAGGTGCAGAAACACTTAACAAGTCTAAAGTACCACTCCAGCCCCAGTCACAAAAGCTTTGTGAGGACAAAATCCTCATTACAATCAGCAGGGGTTTGCTTTCATAATGAGTATTTGAGTCAACTGATTGGAGTGCTCAACTTCTGGGATGGCGGGTGCACAAGACGTTCTTGACTTTATGATTTCTCTGTAATGCTCCATAATATGCAGCACTGGTTCCTTGGAAACAAGCCATTTTGACAGGACTGAAAGGGGTGCAAATGAGTGAAGTTTTATCTCATGTAGATTGCTTCGATGTTTAGCGTTATTTCTAAGTGTGAACAATTTGTACTTTCAAGTGGCTCAGTTTGAAGTTCCCATCAAGTGAATGATCCAAACGTTGCAACTCCAAAGAACAGTTGGACCTGAACTAGCATAGAGAACGTTCCTCTGGGTCAGGAGCTACAAATGCACTCAGGTGGTGCTATAGGCTCAGCTTAATACTGAGGATCTCAAAAAAAGTTGTAATCATGAAGATGATTCCTTCTATTATAATTACCTTAGCTCTATGAGATACATTCATATTTTTCTTGCTTTTGATATTACCTGTACAGAATGTACTTACACGCACTTCTCTTTTTGCCAGCCAAATACATTAGAACCACAATACTGGAACATCATTATTTTCTACTAGTACTCTTCTTCTAAGGAATTGAGTACAATTTTTGTGATACCAGAACAACTACTGCAGCTTCCACAGAAAAAAATGAATCAAAAAGAGCAGAATTACACAGAGCCAAGTATTTCACTACCTTCCCTCTCTCCACTGCAGAATTTTCCTTCTGCTGCCAATTTCTGTTTACATGCATGGCTTGTTCATGTGTGCAAGTCCCTCTTCCAAACAAATACAGCCTCTTCCTACCTAAAGTCAGTCATTCCAGTCCACTCTTCTCTACAGTTTCCTGATTTTGCCACCAAAGCCAATTTAAATTATTCCCATCCCTTCATTCATTTCCTTTTTCCAATTACTCCGGTTTATGTCGTGTTCTCCTACAGCAGCTTGCTGAGCTAGCTTGTTCATGGGGTCACTGAAAACAACTTCTCAAATTTTAGTTTAGCTTTATGTATTTGACTGGTTAACTTCAAAAGAGAGCTTCTGCATTCTACCTTTCATTCTTCCTTTAACAGAAAATACTCCAAGTGTGTTCTTACGTTTAATCAAGCACAGTACAGTATTTATGTATTTGGGTCTCTGGAAGGCTTTTAAGTTCTGTCTAGCGGGAGGAAGGTAAAATATTTTTTGTTTTTCCATAATTAGGCATAATTAGCATAATAATTAGGGATGTTAACAAGGGCACTAGGTGCTACCTTGCCATATCAATACCTCTTCAAATAAAGCCAGTCACCTTTCCTGTCCCACCTGGGAGCATCCGCATCCTCACAGGCACAAGGCAGCATCCTGCCTGCTGAGCAAGGACACAGCATGGGAGCCATTCTGACATGCAAATCAAAAAGGAAAAGATTTTGCTCCGAAATAGCCCCAACATGAAAAACCATTTGTATGAGAAGTAATACAAAAGCTTCCAGCCAGGCAAAAGCATTCAATAAACCCAACACATCAAAAGCAGCACCAGGTTCCTGAACACTGAAGTTGTGCTACTTGTTCCTTTGGACCAGTCCTGCTCATTTATCAGCGCCAGCACTGCCCATGGGTTTTGCTTTGGGTCTGATGACATGAACTCAGGGACCACTTACATTTTTACTGCATATTGCCATGTCACTAAGCTGTTCAGATTTGCTCTGCTGGGAGGCTGTCTCATTCCAGGAATAGAAATTAATTAATCAGTATATTTTCCACCCCCGTGCCAGGAAAAAAAACATCTCTGATTAAAGTGGTGTACTGAAGTTTTTCATAATTAGTGCCAACACAACTATTGATTAAATGAAAACCTTGTGAGCACTTACTCATTTTATAGGTGTATTTCATTTCTCACAAGCTCCCTTGTTTTAATTAAAGGATATATTCTAGACACACTATGACTATTATAAATTGAAAATACTTCCGTGAATCTAAGGCATCACCTTTATGAAATACCTGTAGTCTGTAGGTGACTGAAGTCCTTAATTCCCAAGTTTACATTCTTGTAACTTCAGTCCAGTGAAAAGTCAGCCTTGGAGGTAAATACTGAAACTTAAGAGTCCATGCTCCAAATACATCCCCAATGTTGCTTCTGGGCAGGAAAAGCGCTTCACACATCACTATGCAGAAAAGTTGGCACATCATAACTAAATCCCACCGAGACCATAAGCTTGGCAGCATTCCTCATGCTCAGCTTGGGCTGAGCTTCCCATTTGCAGATTTCTACCCAACAAAGCTATGCTTAAAGCAAACAATGTTTGTTATTGTCTCCCTTTCAAAAACACCGTTCTTGTAACCGTGTCACACTCCTATGCTTTCTAGAGTGAATTATTCACTTTAACACATTTCTGCTACTTCTTACTCATGACACTAAGGATTGGCATTCCCTGGCTTGGTGCAGAAGGAAGCCATTGACCTCCCATCTCTTGCCACGTTTCAGGCTCCTGGGAGCAGTGGGCACTCAGCTACTTTCAGCAAGGATGAATCCCTGCTGTGTAATTTAGGGATTACTTCTCTAATTAGCAGCATGAAAAGAAATATTGACATCGCACTTGTCCATTGCTTTTCATCTTGCTGCTTTTCTCCATGTCACTACAGAGACAGATGCTCACTGATTCATTTTAAAAATATAAGAGATTAATTATCACACATTGTTGTAAGAAAATCACAGTAAATTAGCCCAATAATTACAAATTGCAAATTATCTGGTCAGGTCTGATAAATTGAGACCAGCAGGGAGCTCCATGCAGCCTACATACCCATTCCTGCCCACCATTCCACTTATTACATACGTATATGTGGGGAAGATGTTTCATTCACATGTAACCCTTCAGACATTTTGATAGTTTTCATCAACTTCCCCAAACTGCACATCTCTTCCAAAGATGCCTAGAACATTTTCAAACTTCAGTATGCATAAATTAGTGGTACTGCATAAGGCAGCCCTAATTTATGCATTCACTATGGACCTAATTAGTTCTTCTGTAACAGAATGTCAAACAGATTTTCTTAATAAAGCAGAACACATCATATCCAGGATGTATATAATACACAGAACTTTATCTTTGTCACTTCACATTACTAACCCACAGTGAGAAGGAGCTCCTGAACCTGAAATTGGCTTTTACTCCACTGGTAGAACAGAGACAGATGATCACTGGGGACAGATCAGCGTCACTGCAGCACAGCTCATCAAGTGACACAGATTTACATCAGCAAGATGCACAGCACATCCCAGCCCTGCACAACTGCCTGGGGAGGTCCTACACACACCATGGACAGGAGTAGGCAGGAGCACGGGGAGGGCTTTGCATGCTTTGCACATGGGACCTCAGCATGCAGCAGAAGGTTGTCAGGCTGTTGATGATGCAGTTAATGTCCAAAGCCTTCCAACCCAGCTGGCTTACTGCCTCGTGCAAGGCCCAGCCATGCCTGAATGCTTGCAAGCTGAGGCTCCATCAAGATAAGCAAGAGGTGACAGTGAACTGAGAGGAAAAAAGGGATCGTGTTTGCACTTCTAATATTTCTCACTTCAGTCAGTAACCAGAAACCTCACTAAATGTGATTATACATCAATACGTCTGTATCTCCAACCTGCTTCAGGTATCTCCCATGTACTTTGTCACTTCAGGTTCTGGCTGCTGTGACCTTCTTGGTTGGACTTTACATAAATCCATGTCAAATGGAAGCAGGCTGCTGACGGTCCCTCAAATTAAATCCACTGCTAACAGGCTGAGTGCTGTAGCCCTGGGAAGCACGGTTCTGCACAGGTCAGCACTGAGAGATGGCACTGCTCTCCTGCACCTGAAGCCTCTCTGAAAGCCTCCCAGGGCTTTTCTGTGTCCTCTCTGAAAGCAATACTGCCATCCCACGCAAAATATGCTTCTCACTTCCAGGAGTAAAAACAACACGCCTGATGTACAGTGGCACAATCCAGGAGTACACTAAGTCACTTCAGATGACAAGCAAGTAATTTGTCTTTCTGGTGTTTATTTCGAGCAGATTAATCAAGATGAAATATTATGATATTCACGCATAAATTAGCTTCATTCTTCTGCCTAATGACCTCTCAGTCAAGCCTCTTATAACAAACTAATTACAGAAATCTTTTAAGATGCAGCAACAAAAAGCTTTCTGTTGTTGTTTTTAAAGAGCAGTAAGGAAAATCCCACAGCACCAAGGGGCAGAGGAACCCCCAAGATGGAGCTGGTCCAGGCAGTGCCTTCATTCCCCATCCACAGATAGCAGAGATCAGGCTCCAAGCCCTGTACATGACCCAAAACCCCAAACAAAAGAACTGCCTTTCTTCTGCACAGATGTTTTGCTTTAAATGTACAGCTACGCAACCAAGTTTGGCATTTCTTAAGCAGAGGGCAGTATTACATCAGTAAACGATTATTAAAGTTACCTAATCTACAGTACCTGAAGCTATATTTCTGTAACATAAAGATGCATTTAACTGACTGAAGATAGGTCAAGTTTCAGAACCTAAACTGTATTCAGGTCAATGAAGGAAGGGACAAACAGGAAAGCCTTCCAGTCTCCCCCTCTCCCCGCACCTTTGCTACAACCAAGACCCTTTCCTCACTCCTCTCACAAAGCCAGAAGGTTTCCTCCACCTTCCTCGCCCCACATCGCAACTGCTGGTTCATCAAATATAAATGCAAGAGGAATGCTGTCCACTGTTACCCCCCAGAACAGCACGTTCCCCTGCTCCTCGCGGACCTGGCACAGCACTCCACCAACACTACTTAAGAGTTCCCCTTTCATCCCGCCATGCTCCGGCCCTCCTGGCTCCTGCGCTCCCACAGCGCTCTGCTGACGCCGCCTCTCTTAATGGAAAGTTGGAGCCGAAACCCCTGCCAAGAGATAACATTCTCCAGCAAAGCCTCAGCCCTGAAACTTTTCCTGCTGCTTTGACATTTGTGTAACATTCAGAAGCCGCTTGCTCACACAGAGACGCTGTTCCCCACCAGTGAAGCACTTCAGATGGAAGGTATTATCTATTCCTAACCGACATCTTTCACTAAATGGAACATTTAATTAATTTGGTCCGAAGCCAGTCTGATCTCTTTTGCTTGCATGAAGACGAAGACGACTCACAACTCTCTGGCACCATTCCTTCCTTTCCTCCCCCTTAAAAGGAACTTTAGTTGTTTACAGAATAGATACAAGAAAATCCAAGCTGGTATGGTGACACATCATTAGTTAAAAATACAACCCAGCATAAAGAGCTTTAGTACAGAGATAGCACCAGAGTGCAGAATTACATGAAAATGGCTCAGGAAGGAGAATGAAAGTCATCTGGAAATTTATGGGTTTTGCTATGGGCTGTAGCATAAGAACAAAATGACTGCAACCACTTTGTGTATAACTACAGAAAGTGAATTTGCTACAATTAACTGAGATGAAAATAGAGAACAAGGAGTAATAAAGATGCTCGAAATGTACCTATCTATAAAACGTAGATAGAAAATGCATGGAGAAGGGGGGAAGGTCTCTAAAGACAAAAACAAATTCCAAAAGCCTACAGGAGTCTAAAAGTCGCACATCCCTGACCAGAGACAGGCTTGCATAATGAGCAAAGACAGCGTGATTTGTGGCTTACTGTAAGCTGCAGGAAGCTCTACGGACAAAGAAATGAAAACCCAGCCAAGATGACAGCATCTCATTGGGAGGCTGACTGTGCAGAACCAGAGCTCCAGAGCACTCGTGCCACTTGTGCCATCAGGCAGACGCACGTGATGAGTTCTGACAATGAGATGACAGCCTAACACTGGGATCCCACACTCAGTCCAGACCTACAGTTCTGCCTGCAAACAGAAGCAACCTCCAGATCTGAACAGCACTCTGCCGAAAAGAGAAGCAGCACATCTCCTGTCTGAAGTTATTTGTAACACTGCATAATGACTGCGAACTGCTGCAGACTCTCAACAGCTGAAAGAACAAGCAGAGGTCTGCAATCTGGAGAGGAGACAAATGTGGCCAGAGGACTTTATAGGAAGAACACTTACACCTGGTTAGAGATGCAACGTTCACACTAACGAAATTAATTGGGTTTATAGCGAATACCAGCAGATAAATTCTAATAAGGCAGCATCCATCCATACAGCATATGTCATAGCCACGAGCCCTTCTGGTTCTGTACACAGCATCACATGTGTAATCTGGAATCCTGGCTCTGCAGGAACAGCTGAGACTTCAGGGTCTGCATGCAACCACATCCATCCCCAACTTGTGTGCAGCTTAATTAAATGGCAGTGGTAATTAGTGCACAACATGGGAGCCTCAACAGATGCTGAAGAAAGAAATACCCTTAATGCTGACAAAGAGACTCATCATTCTCCAGCTTTTCAGCAGCCTTGTTGGGATGGTCGTTGCCCACTGCCAGGCTCATCAATGTGACCCCATTAGACACTGATAAGGAAGAACATGGCTAGCTATAAGATAGCGTATGTAAGGTATAACAGAAGGCTATGAGATGGCAGACCAACCTAAGGAGGAATAAGGGCAGCTCTCATAGGTGATGGGGAGAGCCTGGAGCACGTCACTTGGTCCCAAGGCAAGACTGAAGGAGTCAACCACATGCAAGCTGCTCCAGAAAGAAAGCAAATCCTGTACGATGCTTGTATGCTATGAAACAGAGAGCTTAAGATCAGTACATATAGAGAGAAATGACAAGCAATACATTCTACGGCACGACCAAAATGAAAAGTGAATGAAACGAGCGGCGAAGGCTGAAGTTCACAATGAAGTGCCATCGTGCACAGCCTGCTGCACCGATGGTGCTGTATGTATACTTTTTGAAAAGTCATACCAAAAAATAGTGAAAGATAGCTATAGCAACACTTTACAGAGGAGAAGAGGTAGCACCAATCAGTCTCTGAAGAGGTGTTTAATTCCAAAATGTACTGACAAATCTAAACAAAAAACAAATCAGGACGCACCTGTTCACCATTGAAATGTTCCTCCCCACCCCCTCCTTCTGCTTCCTATGGAAGTAAAAAGACTTGAAGGAGTGTGCTGGAGATAACATCTTACATATCCAAGCAGGTGATGAAGCAGAACTGCGGCAACTCCTGAGGAATGACAGGAACAAGACTAACAGGAAAACGTGAAAGTAAAACATCTCTGAACTGCTTCCAAGAGGGGCACCACAAGGCTGATCCAAGCTCCCACGAACTTCACCGCTCCCTGCAATACAGTTTCCTGTCTGTCTTAATCTGTATTCTGGAAATATTAGGCTATCGAAATACGTTCGTTAGAGCAAAGTGACAACTAAAATATGCTACTAACGGGTAATGAGTCACAAGTACAAAAGGAAATGCAGACCGAGTGGTAAGAATGCTACAGGAAAGAATGGATGGAAAGGAACTGTTTCATGTGAAGAGGAATTAAAGCAGTGGGTGTGAGACACGTAATAGCTTCTGAAAGATTTTCTAAGAAGTGGCAAGGGAGCTGAAGATGAGAAGTGATGGAAAGAGACTAGAAGGAATTACACACTGGAGGCAAAAAATGAAATGAGTCACATTCTGATGCCTTTGTGCCACAGGGTGTAAGTGGCAGCTGTCCTCAGTAACTACTGAAATAACATTATGCAAGAAACCTCTGAGCAGGGCAGTTGTACTCCATCTCTACAGATCCCTTCCAGACTATTTTATGCAAACAGAATGAGTAAAGTTTTATGCAAGCTATATTAACTTTAAAGAGTGATTACGAGAAATTAAAACACTGGATGTATCTCAAAGTAAGGATACAAAGATGTTCTAAGACGAAATTCAATATGTACAACAAACGGGTTCAATCAATTGAACAAGACAAAAAGATCTTGTTTTTCTTCTCAATAAAGACATTAACTTCAACTGTGACTCTTGAATAAAAGCAAGAGGATTCCAAATAGACTTCAAAACTTGCTCGAAGGAATATTTCTCACTCCCTCAGTTGGCAGAGTGATCATTCAGAGCAACACCTCCATTTACCAAAGCACTTCTGTTGGAGCACAGAATGCAAAAACACACATAAGTCCAACACAAAGATAGATCAGGGAAATATTTCAGCAGCAAAGTCATGCTGTAACATCATCTCTATTACTATTTTTTGTATGGATAACAGTAAGTCACAATTAGTTTCTGATAAACACTACGCTGAATAATTTAATCTACAAAGCAAAGATGAATTTTAATTATGGCATTTTAGAAGCGTCATTTCCCATTTGTTCACTGCTTTTTTTTTTTTCCCCCTTGGAAATCAAAACTTAAAGAAGAGGAAAAGCACGCAGATGCACTAAAAGGAACTTCTGTTATCTCATCCAAACATTGCCTTGGCCTTGACTTTACTTTCTAGTCAGAGATCTTTTCCAAATGGGCCAGCATCATGGATCTAAGCAGAGAACTTAAACTGGTACAGTACTAAAGCTGACTGCAGTCAGTTCTTATGTTATCGTTTCAGTATCAAAACACCATTTACTGTCTCAAGCAGTTTTTGCCTAATGAATGCATGGGTCAAGGGGCAAGTGAGACGCAAACTTGGTGCACTTCATTTACATTTCTAAAGTAAACGTTTAATATTCTAATAGACTGATATGAATTTCCTAAATGTTAATTGATGCAACTGAAATTTGCTAAGGGCACATTCAAGACATTTCAAACAATTAACAAAAGATTTGAAAGCAAAGAAACCATTTCAGTAACAGTCAAATACTGTCATACCTGTTTCACCTGTAGCAAGAAACTTCTGTTTTTTTAAACTTACCAAAAAAGAATAGTAAATTGTGCAATTTAACATGACTATAACCAATATTCAACTAAAACCAGTCTTCTTCTCACTTGAGGACAAGAGTCCTTTTATGGGTCTTTCATTTATAGTGGATTTCTACACGGATGCCACCAATGAAGTAAGCTGAGGGCACTCAAGCTGACACGTTACTCAGACTCCCAAACACCTCAACCACATGTTGAAATAACTCATGCAAAATCTAAAATAAAACCCATGCTTTGCAGCTCGGTTCTCTCCATCCTTGCAACCAAGAACAGGCAAAACTATGCTGAATTACAGACACATAGAATGAAGATGCTCTGCCCATCCATCCAGCAGAGCACGCAATACTACTTGCCCCATCTTTGGGCCATGCAAGGAGATCTCCACTTACCCCAAGCCTTCTTTTCAATCCGGCCTCAAGACGTATGGAAAACTGAGTTGGAAGAGACTGAGCATCCTTTCTACCAATCCACTGAATGCTTACTGTGCATGTATGTGCTGTCATGGCACAACTGTTGGGGAAGGACCACCACAGCTGTCCTACTGAATCTGGGGCTTACCTGCTCACATAACTGCCAGCAGGCTGCTTCCAACTCTCTCTCCCTTATACTAAAAGCCCAGGAATGACTTCTAATATTTGTAATTACAGCAGCTGTCTTCATTCAAAACACAGGTTCTCCTTTCAACTTTGCTGCCTTAGAGGGCTTCTGTGCAACTATATTCAGAGAACAGCTGAGGAAGCTCTTTCATGTTCATTTTGAAGCTGATCAAACCACTTGAGCTGAAGAAATTCTCCCTCTGAAAAGGGTCTTGAACCTCACTACTGTTTTTTTGCCCTGGTCGAGGTATAAAGATATGAAGGGTCTGAAATTTACTCATCAGAATAACAACAGCGAGTGAATCTTCAACCCGAAGCAGGCAGACAGACATAATTTGCAAGCAACACAAACTGGTGAACTATTCTTTGCTTTTTAAACTCATGCATTCTAGCACGAGTTCGCTAGCTTAGATTGCTTTCTTCAAGGAAATTCTGAAACGAGTAAAAAGTTGCTTCTGATTTTAAAGCTCCAGCCTACATCCACAGTCTCTGCAAGATAAATACAATAAACGTCACTGAAGTCGCTATCTTCAACATTATCTTGTTAACAATTGATTATTTATCCACCAGAAACTACATGGTGCTCCTCTTGCTGCTTGCAGGATAAACTGACACTTGATTCAGATTAGTAATCTACTGCAAAATGCCAACTGCACAAAGCCGGTGCAGCAGCCCAGACTCAATAGGTATGTTGAGGAAAATGCAGATGTCTGCGTAAACAGAGGATCATGTTGGCCAGAACTGTCACTCCAGCATTTTTCAGGAGCACTGCACTCACTTAAGCATCCCTCGAGGCTTCAGCCATCAGGAGATACAGGATGACGGATGCACCATCTCAAACGACAAATCCTACTGTGATTTTAATTGAATTACAGCAGCCATTTTATTTTTGCAGAGCCTCTAAGACTCCGTACCTCTTACTCGCTTCCAGTGATTCAGCAGTTTATTTTTCAATACAGCAATCCCTCCTTAAGACAGTTCCTCATTCCTTTTAAGTAGTGCTTCTGACAGCAGCTACCCAGATGGTTGTTGTTTGAGGCACTCTACCTTTTTTTATTAAATAGAAGTAGTTTATCTCAGACACCTCTGTCTTCAGAGTCGAACACCTTTCTATTCATTTGAATTCTCAGTCTTTTAGCAGTTCTGGAAGTGTCCTCACAATATACTGTGCCTCTACACTTAAGCTAACCTGACTACAACATTGCAAGAAGTTAAAAAGAGACAGAAAGAAAAATCTAAAACCCAGGGAATAAAAAGTAACACCAGCCTATAAATACAAGCCAACCTTGAAACATCAGAAAAAAAAACAACAGCATTCTGCAATTATAGGGGACTCCAGCAGAACTGTCAGGAGGCTATTTTTGTTCCTAACCTACATAGGAGGCTGCAGAAAGGTCAGTTCATAGGCAACCAAGAATAGGCAAAGGACACTGCCAAACACCCATGTCCTAGAATTACTTTACCATACAATTTGGGCTTTTTATTTCTTAACTATGTGACTGGTGCTTTTTGTATGCACAAACATTTTCTTTCAACTTTAGAAATCATCCCGTTCTGATTTCCCAAACAGACCAGAAATCAAGCCTCAAACTTGGCTTCTTCTGTGCCTTGCTTCTGTCTGAGCAAGAAGTATGCACAACTAAATAGAATGGACTAGGAAATCCTTCCCTCCCTTAGGACCAAGAGGTGCAAAAACAAACAAAAAAAAAACACTTGAATTTATGGTCCCCATTAAAGGTATTGGTATCAATAGTAAACCCATGTGTGACACCCCCCCCACTTTCACCTGCTTACTTTGAGGAACCTGGAAACAAGAGTTCACCTGAGAAAGGGCTCTGAGTTTAAGGAGTACCAACCAAAGGCATGAGAAGTATTCAAAGTTATCTTTAATATGAAGAAATAAGCTTTGCCTTTCAAACCACTAGGATGTGATATCACAACATTTCTCATACCATCTTTGAACATCTCACACAGATAGCTCAACAAATTTAAGGACCATGCTGAATATTTTACTAAGTGTTAAAAGCAGTAATTCAGTTGATATTGTAAGCAACACCCAGCACAAGGAGATGCATCTCAATCACTCTAAGAAAAATAATTAAGAAATTAATTGATATTTATGACCTCTCCCAGCAGACAGAACAAAACCATGAAAACTGAGAAGAAATAGCACAATTTACTGTGAACTCTGGCTGGGTTTTGCTCTTTTTTGAAGATGACAATACAGTGCATCTTCAAAAGTATCCTCTACTTTGGTAGAAATTTGTCTGCAGAGATCAAACACACGAAAGCCCAACATTGAGGAGCAAAGGCAACACAGTAGGGACACAAAAGAAAACACGGTCAGACCAGGGCTGGACCCCAAAGAGTAAAACTGCCATACCTGTATTCATGTTCAATACTTCAGTGCTATTTTAGAGAAAACAAGAGCATTTCAGGATATATAGGAAAAAAAACACCTCAACAAGCAATATTGATTCATTGGGACCTTCAAGCTCAGACACCATTAAGGTTTTTCAGTTTCAGAGGTGACCGTTTTCTTTTGGTAGTTCATCTGAAGAGGTGAGCGTTCAATGATCAACTAAGCACCACCTTTGAAAATCTTGTAAGAAAAAACAAAGACCAAACAGAAAGCACTTGGAGACATCAATCCCATTTTGTAAGTGGTTCCTTCTTTAAGTCATATACAAAGTTTCTAACAGCACTACCTTTACAGTTTTCCGAAGGCACACTGTTTCATCTTTTCTATAAAACTTTCAATATAAGATCCCCACAAAGCAGTATCTATCCTAAAGATCTCAAATGAAGTCTTCCAACAGCCCTTTAAACAAAACCCACTGTCAATGCACTGAGAAACACAGGGATACATTGCTTAGTCTAAGGCACAAACAATGCAAAGGCATTCAATGTAATTACTCCAAGACCATGAAAAACAGCATCAGCAAATTGTAATTAGTAGTAAAGAATCATTACCTTCTCCAGTACATGATATGTAATCTTCAGTCAAAGTTCCAATACCTGAAAGAAGTAATACACAGGGAAAGTTAGTTATGCTGATACTGTAAGTCATTAAAGTCATTCTTAGCCACGTTAACTATTTTGCAAACAGGCCATCTTTGATCACTTCAGTACCTCCAGGCAATGCAATGTGCTGGCTGGGCACCCTCTGGGAGGCTGCCCCACTCTCCACACCAGTCCCCCCAGCACACAGGGATTCCTCCCCAGGAGCCCATCCTTCCTGCAGACACCAAACCTGGTACCGAGGATTCAGCAGCTCCTCATTTCTTCAATTCTGATTAATTCACTAAGGGCCAATAAACTTTCAGCCTGCTACAGCACCTCACGTGGAATCCATTTTCCCCAGGCACGACAAACTTCAGACCTTCAACAGGTGGCAGAAAGCCCCAGATGCTCCCCCACCCCTGTTACACATCAGTAGATCCACCCAAATCCCAGAGCCATTTACAAGGAGCCCCAGCACCACCATTAGATAACCCTAATGACCAATGTATTTTTAGATTCCAAACAATCTATCCCTTGCTGCTCAGCACAATAAAAGCTCTCCAGTTTTTGCTTTTAAAGCTCCCATTTTCTCTAGGCTCCGAGGAATCCCTCAGCTCCTGCACTGCGCCCAAGCAGAAAGGAGGTTTCTTACAAAACACACGACCTTCAGAACTGCATTTGTGTTTTGTTTTTTAAAGCCCTGTCACGCCTGCGTGCACAATCGAACCAGGGCTTTTTTTGGTGCTCGTGTGGGAGACTCTGGATCAGATCATTCTTCTCTTCCCCCACAACCCCAGCACATGTACCAACTACTACGCCTGGTGCTGCTTGCTTCTGTAGGAGCTCTCGCATCAGGTGCTCACTCAAGCAGGACAGCCGACCTCCTGCATGCCCACACAGTGCTTTGGATACTGATAACTTCAGTAGAACAGGTGACTCCAATTAAAGAAGCATACACTATAACTTCTAGTTACCAGGTCAAACCAACAGCACCTACGTATTCAAAGCCTTCAGAACTGATGGCTTCCAACAACAGAAATGCTTTCAGGAGTAATTTCTTACAACATTTCCTATTGGTAGAATGATATTAACTCAAAAAACAGGAATAAGCAAATCCAGGATGCTTTACATTCAGTACAGTATTTTAACCCTTAGTGATTGCAAGAAACTGAATGCTACTCTTTGTAGTCATGCATTTGAGACTGATTAAATTAATTGTACTTTATCCTCACTAGCAGCACTGAAGCCAGATTCCCAGGCTTGAAATGATAAAGCATTTTAACTACATTACCAGCAAACACTCAGAGGTGCCCAGGCAATTCTGCTAAATATAAGACCTCCCACAGCTCAGGGGAGGGCTGGCCACTGCATCCCATTGCTTCCCATCAATTCAATTGCACGCTGCAATTCAGGTGAAGAACAGATGGAAACAGGCACCAAAGGGAACCAACAGCGTGCTCCCTTAGGTGACACTATGGAAGGCAGTGCACCAACGACTGCATTTAGCAGCTCTGGGTTTTTCTGCGTCCCTCGTCAACAGCAGGCTTGGAGAGGAACTTCAGAATGCAGATATGAAATTGTCTCCAAAGGAAAAAAGCAACAACCCTCTTTTAATGCGGCTCCCCAGCCACCACTCCACTTGTTCTGAAAGCTAAGGCTTCCTAAAAGCCTAAAAAAAAATTCAGGTTTACACAACTCTGATTTTCTGTAAAAGAGCAGCACATACTTCAAGGAAAAAAAATCACTTAAAGCATTGCCTCTATTTCTATTTTCCATCTTTATTTCACAGAAATACTATATAATCACACTCCAAATTTGCTTTTTTCAGGTAAAGAGAGATTTTTGGGGGGAACTGGCAACGGGGAAACGATGAAAGCCTAAGAGCTGATCTCATCTGCTGCCAGCAGACATCCTCACACTGCACTCCACGTTTACAGTGGCACTGAGATGGCTGGAAGAAGCCACCCCACAGAAAGCTGAGGTGCGTTTCGCACCTGGGAGCTCATCAGCACATTATGCAAATGTTGACATTCTGAGAGCATCCATCCCCAGAATGCTTATGCAAGATAAGAGTACACAGTAAGGGGTTGTATTTCTGCGGGCAAGAAGCAACCCTGGTCAGCAGCAAGAAAGTTACTGAGGCACCAGGCTCTGAATCCCCAAACAAAGTTTTCCCTCGCTCATTTCAAACACACAACTCGTTTGCTGATTTTTCATCTATTTTTTTTTTCATCCCAGCTCTGCTGTGGGCTGGTGTTTACTCAACTCGTCTGCTCAGGCACTGTTCTGCATTGCCATCAATCCAGCAGCACAGTCTTGTCCTGTTTCCACATCTTCCATATTTACTACTGAAGGAAGCTATGAGACTTCGCATCTGTCTCTGCCTCATTCCAGTCTCAACTTAAGCACTGCAGAGGCTCTCTGACTACAGATCTGTCTTTACCCCAAATCCACCAGACACTATTTAAGGGCTTTCCTGCTTCTGCGTTCTAATATAAGCTTGGTATCTTTCAAAGCTTTTGCTCCTTGTATAAACACAACGTTCTCCACTTCACTGTAAGCTAAAAAATGTGAGAACTGCAAACCTGCTAGTCTCTGCGCTTATTAATATACGTTACTGAATAACAAAGTTCTGATTCTGATCCTTTCCTTGCTTTCAGTGGCCCTCCCAGCCTCGTGAAGAAAGATGAAGTTCACTGCAATTCCTCACATTGCTTTCTCTACCCCTGCACCTGGAGAACACTTAGCAAAGCAAACCCAAGAACCAGACCCGCTGCTGCCCTACTCTGCCTCAGCTGCCCTCTCAAAACTAGAGGACACTAACTCTGAAGTACCACCATCTCAGTAGTTACGTCAATAGATGAAGAGCAAAAGGGCCAACAAAGAGAGCACCAAGGAAGCCACGCTTCATCCAGCCACAGCCACCAGCTGCACTGGATGGAAGATGCAGCCCTTCCTCAGCACCTCCCAAGTCCTCATTGTGTCTCTTGCTTCTGAAGTCAGACATTGCTATCAATACAACAGATTGATGACAGGAGATAAACAGAAGTTTTCCAAAGCTGAAATATAAATCCAGTATTCATTTGCCCTGTAAACATCTCCTGTGCATTCAGACATCATTTGGAAAGTCAGCCAAGAGCATTCTCTAAGTCTATGTATCTCGTGAAAAAAGACAATAATAATAATCGAAAAGCCTAATCACCATCATAGGTCTCCCAGGGTTTGACTGGTTTAACTTCAAAGTAAAATGCCACCAAAATAGAGATCTCATGCAGTTTATTATAAGGAAAAAAAATGAAAATTTAATATTGTGAAGTGTTATTTTTAAGTAACAGAAAACCTCGGTCTCACCAAGTAGAGAAGAGCACACACATTTCTATTGGATTTCTAGGCTTTAAAAGGCAATTTGATGCCACTTGCTTCACAAATGAAAAGAACA
Organism: Perdix hodgsoniae; assembly: GCA_035772895.1. NCBI lineage: Eukaryota > Metazoa > Chordata > Aves > Galliformes > Phasianidae > Perdix > Perdix hodgsoniae. Next base: position 6,151,565 of record JAPSGF010000029.1, on the reverse strand, counting down.
TTGACCTGCATGACTGCATACTGATAATAATCTTTAGACAACAGAATTCTTCAGAGATCGTAGAAGAAATCTCACACTGATTCAGCAGCCGGTTCATAAATTGCACCTCTAAGCCGCATAACCCTTGAAATTGTCTGTTACTTATAACAGGCCTCCCTGCTCCATCAGAATATGCTCAGAATACACTGTTTTCTGACCGGACACAGGGAACAGGTACATGCATGTAAAGATGCTCTTTCAAAGGTATTTTTCCACATGGAAATACAGGTGAATAGCTCGTGCATTGCTAAAAAGCCAAGGATAACTCCAGGAGACTGCTCTGACAGCGGAGGACGTAACCATCACCCTTCTTTCCACTTTAAATGCAAAGTAATGAAATGTCTGCAGTTGTTTTGCATCATCTGAAAGATGCTCACATCTCTCCGAAGCGCTGATTAGGAGATCCTGTGCTCATTTGTGTACAGTGCATCAATCCAGCCACTTACCAAAGGTTATCTAACAGAACGTGTCAGGCTTTGATGACAAAGGGAAAAATCACTGTAGGTACAGCCAGTTTTATGCATGTCGTATCTCATTACCAGGTTCTGTAGCTTCTCCTTCGCAGTCTTCCGCTTCTTCTTTTCCAAGCAACAGAAGGGGGTGGGTTGTACCAACTCCTTGCTAACAACCGTATTTTTATTCACCATCGTGTACACTACAGGTTTGTAGCTTTAATTCTGAATGAGATGGCAAGATCCTACATGCATCTTTAAGGCTGTTCAGGATCCAAGCCTAAGGCTGTGTCCTGATGTGTCTCCTCCCCAGGGCACGAGCAACCCGCACCACCACCAGCACACATCTGTCCCAGCTCTGTCCCAGACTCAAACCAACAGCTTCTGAAACACCGAGCCTTTGCAGAACCATCAGAAGTTCCCATCAGTTTCTGTATTTCTTTTCCAGTCTCTGCTTGGTGACTTCTGCAGCTGCACCTGGCCAGAAACCTGAGCCAGCTGAAGGGCACAGCGGAAAGGATATTGTTCAATGTCATATCTGAGTGATTCTTTGCATGAAGGAGCAAGTTGAAGTTAACAATCTATGCTAGCAGAGAAGGGAGTGGACCATTAGTTCCCCTTCATTTCTTGCTCCTATCACTCTTATATTAAATCTTTTCTGACCAGGATTGCAATGCCAGAAGCCAAAATCAGAAGTCTGATAAGGAATGCCTCTAATCACTTGTCACCAATTACAAAATGCCAAGCAAAAAAGGTCAGTAAAAAAACCACGTAAGTAACTGAGTAATTAGTATCTACATAACCTGTAATAATTAGCACTTGATGGTTGATTTCCACTTGGCATGTTTTACCATTCTGTTTTTTATTTGAGCTGACAATTTAGCGTTTATTTGCAAGCTAAGGCAGGTATTCACATAGTCCCCCAACTGCTGTAAATGAAGGCCTTAAATATTTGCTGCTGGTGATACGTTTTAAACTTTCAGCGAGATTATCTTCTAATACTCAGAAGTGTGAGATTTTGTGACCTTGTGTGTTGAGGAATAATCTTCTACAGCAAGATAAAATGGATGCACGCCTACAGTCTATCCTTGCTGAAGCTAGAGCTCCATCACTGCTAAATTGTTTGTTTTTCCTTTTTAATTTGCTCCCTGTCCTCGCAAACCAGAAGACATTTCAGATCGCCCACATACTCCCTCAACACCATGTTCTCCAAAAACAAGGTCTTTTTCTTTCTAGGTTGGTTTCCTATACAGATTGCCACGTTACCTAACTGGGACACAGCACGCAGATACACAAAGACTGTGCAGGGCTTGGAAGTTAAGCATACCCACACTAACTACATAAACACACATTCTCCTGGTGCCTGGCCCCCTCCTCTTGCAACAAAAAAGCAAGTTTGAGCAAGATGACTTGATATGGCTTAATTCAACCAACACGGAACAACCTGAGATGCACACACAGACCTATCAGCTGCCTACAAAAGCAATCAAGCCTATGAGGTTGGATGAGCAAGTCCCATTTTCAGTGCCACAACACAGAGAGTTTCTTCAGTTTTAATCCACTGCTCTCAGTGAAACCTCAGGGAACAGTGGGGTGGTGTGCATCCGTTTGTAAGGACTGCAAAGCAGGGGAAGGATGTGCTGCTCCTCCTCTGGGAGGCTGTCAGGTCGGGGGAGCAAGAGCCCTAAGCAGGGGCACCTGAGGAAGCCCTCCTTCTTCCTCTGCCTTCAGGAAAAGCCTCCTCCTTCTGGAAATGCCAAATTATAACTAAAGAGAGATGTTGTTTTAAAGGTTGATTCGTGCAATCAATTTAGCAAGTCCTGAATGCCACTAGGGACAACTAGCAACAGTGCCAAAAGCCACCCTGACTTCAAGAGCCAACTAAAAGATACATACACACACACACAGAGTTTGGAGAGAGTAGGAAACTGATAAGTGAACAATCATTTGCACTCTTAATATACAGCAGAGAACTACTGAAATACGTTTATCTTTCCTTCAAGTCAGCCCTAAGCAGTACATAGCAAGAAAAGCAAGCCTCACACACGTTTCCAAAGAGCAGAAGATGTCATTAGTGACTAAAGTACAATAAATCTCACTTCTCAGGAGACAGCATTCAGGATTTCCAGTTCAGTGCAATTCCATCACTAATCAGAAATCTATGCTATGAAATTATATCTCAGTCAGAGGTACTTCCAAAGGATTCATAAAAGACTGAAGAATAATGAAGAACTGATCTTAGACAACCAAAGATTGCATGTGAAGTTCCTTGTAAGCTGCCATTTACGGAATGAAGCTAATTGAGGCATCTGAAAATTTCAGTATTTTGCAGCAGGAGACAGCAAAATAAAGGGAAGTACCAGCTACAAACATAAGAAGTGGGGAAAAAAAAGCAGGAAGGCTAGTGGAAGTAACTGAACAAAGACTGAACATATCTGAAATGAGCCACAACATCAGTCGTAAAGCATTTCCTTTAAACTGATTTGATAACTTGATTTCTCAAATCTAAGCAGAATCAGTAAGGGACTGTGATAGCTTTCCTGCTGGCATTCAACCTGTCTCTTTTCCTCTTTAACTTCCCAATCCTGAAGCAACTCCATGCAAAAGAATCAGGAATATTTAACCAACGTATTCTCTCAGAGTCACTAGGCTGTGACTGGAGGGGGGGAGGGGAGAAAGTTTGCTGTAACATAATCTGTCCAAATTCAGAAGCAGCGAAATGACTAGTCTGCATCCGAGTGATAGCAAGCCCTTTTCATAGGAACAGTAAAACAAGCTAAGCTACTGAGCCTTGGGATCTGTCAAAACAGAAGAGATCTCGAGTACTCATTTATATGGGTAGCTTTCTTCTTCCTCTCCTTCCACTGGTTCAATTATTACAGCGGCATCATGAATAAATGGCATTATTTTCAGGGAAAACGAGGAAAAAATTAAATAAAAGATTAGGATTAGCCACAGATCCCCCTCCCCCTTTTTTTTTATTTTTAAATACATCCATAAATTACGTTACATGCATCGCATTCTACTGCTGCAAACCTACCAACTCAGCAATCCCCCCCTAACTCCAATTCACTTATTTTTGCCAAGATGCTCTCCCCAGTACTGCACCCTATTCAGCTTAATCAAGCAATTAGTTCGGCTACATTAATAGATGTACAAGATGCAGGAGAAAAGCGTGTAGCTCCGTCCTTACTCCTACACCACGGCCATCTAAGAGTATTAATGAGCACAGCTATAAATCAAGCACGTCAGGAGGAGACGGGGCCGTTGTTGGCCTGGAGGAGCACAGTTGTGCCTTCACACTTTAAGTTTGTGTCGTAACGAGTAGGAGAAAAGTTTGTGGCCCGCGTCACATAAACCAAGCACAGCATTTCCTTCCATGGCACTAAAGCTGGCACTGGTGAGGCTGAAAAGTTCTTTGGTGATATTGGTAATGGCACCGTTCTCAAGAAGAGCGAACAGAAGCACTTGGCAGCGGCCCGGTGCTCCTTTCTGCTCTCACCATCAGGTACTTCTGCCTGGCTCTGTTGGCACCTGACACTGAAACTCAAGCAAGTGCTACGCCGTGCTGCAGGGAGGGGAGCCCATGAGCACGGACACGCTTTCCAAAGGCTAACACCATAGTGCTGAGGGGTGATGCCTCGTAAGCTGCTGCAGCCCTGGGCTATGGAAAGGAGATGAAAGCGCAGCTGGGAGCTGTGGGCAGACCTGCTCAGGGATCACGAGCAGCACCACCAGAGACGGCAAAATCCTGTTTGTGAAGGTCAGAGCTGAAATTAGGGAACGATAAATCCCACGAATCTGGAAAAAAAGACTCAGCCAAATGCCATTTCAACCCTATAGGCAGAACACCTACATGAGCGAGCCTGGTTCTGAGCACAGCAAAGCAGCACTGGATCAGACTGTGATCCCGCTGATCTGTCAGGGGATCTCTGAGGGCTGTGAGAGCACACAGAGTGCTATCAGTAAGAGCAAAGCAGCCAGGATCTAAAGAACAGAAATTACAGAAGGATGCTTGGATCGAAATAAAAACAACAGAACTTTTATAATGTCAACGTTTTGGGGGGGGGGGAAAAGCACAAACTTGCAACTTGTTTCTCATGTAGAAACTGAAGTAAACCACTGCCTCCCCTGAGGGAACATCGCTGCAGCATGGCTTGTGTTAGTAGAAGTGCCATTGCTCACACCTGGCCATGGCACCAAGATGGACGAGCAGAGCTCAAGAAAGACAAGAAACATTTCTGGTATTGAAACATGCATGCTTTTTTTGGGGATGCACACGCTGGGGCAGCCCAAGCAGCCCAGGGCAGAGCTGGTCGGCTCCTAACAGCCCCAGTGCCTCAGCTGCTGCCTCCACCAGCTGGTTAACTGCCTTGTTTTCCCAAACATGGATTATCAGTAAAGCAGATTTGTTGTGGCTGCTGTACCATGATTGATGGGAAAATATGTTCTGGAGGCAAAAAGGAGACCAACAGCTTTCCTAAAATATGGAAAAATCTGAAAATAAGCAGAGATGTCCACAGTAGCTGCGATCTTTGTATTGGCTTTCAAGGTAATGCACAAGAGTAATCTACAGTTATCTACACATGTGACAAAATATTCTTTGTATAAATGTGGACTGCAGGATGGTATAAATACACATATATACAAATGCATTGTATGATTATATCAACGTTTTGGATATATTTTTATATTATCCCATATGAAATACTTCAAGACATGTCCTTGCAGGTTTGTAACATTCAGAAATCAATCAGACATTGCATTCCTTTGTGCACATGATAGTTATTTTATATGTACATCACTAAAGCTTCTTCCTGAAGAAAAAAACTAAGGTTAATTATGCCTTTTTAATAAGAAGTTTCAGTATCCAGCAGGTAAGCCCATTTTTACGGGTTTCTGACTTTCCACCCAGCTCTACCAACAGTGCACCCAGTATAAAATTCACATCAGTGCAGAAGCAGTCCCATCTCCTACTTCCACTCAAATCTGCTGCTCTGAGATGGCGTGTGGCATAGAGATCCTGCTAGGATCCAGCTGGAATCAAGCACAGTGATCCCCTTCCCCTCCCCACTCCTCTTTAAAGAGTTAAGCCCAATAACTCCATCTTCAAAGTCATTATTCTATCAATACACTGAATAATTTAGTAGGCAGCTGTTTGACTTGACATTTTTATACAGGTCATAAAATCACTAATACACTGAAACCTATGCTTTAACTGGTATTTCCATGGGGTAAAGCTGCTCAGGGACTAAGCCACATGCGTGCTCCTTGCAATTCTACACCCAGCTGCACGACTCTCACATGGCTTTCTTTATTATTTTATGCATATTTTGATGACCAACCCCAATTCTGTCCCTACAAAAGCCATGACTTGAGTTATTTACTCATTTGTATGTGAACACGAAAAACATGAACTTCATACTATCTGTACAGCATTAAGGATATTACTTGATCCTCAAAGGCTAAGCAGCTTATGATTAGCACTGGGCTGTCAAGTAGGAGCTATGAGCACAGCTTGATATTTTCTGCCTTCTGGCAACTGCTCCTGGCCATTCATCCCCACAGCCCTGAGCTGCTGGTTGAGCCACAAGGAAACTGGTCAGATATCTACAGGAGCTTGCTACGTCACAAAAGATGCATGGTAAATAAAAGTAATTAGGAACATACCTTGCAGATTATTTGCCAGCTAAACTGTTCTTATTGCTTGTCAGTATTCCTCTCAGACTCTCAAAATGCTCAGAAGTAAATACACGTAGGAATACAAGAAGAGGGAACAAGCAAATGGAATGAAGAGACAGGACAGCACAGAAGACTTCAGAGCCAAAGATCCAATGAAGAACGTTTAAATCTGCTACCACTACAGACTGCACACCGTACACGCAGCACTTACACACAGCTTGCACGGGAATTAACTAAACCATTCCCTCAGGTTCTTCCCATGATAGGCTGTGTACAAGCAGCTGAGCTCTGCCCCCCCTCTACCTCACCTTCCCAACTGCTCCCAGCCAGGCACAGGGAGCCCAGAGGGCATCAGGCAGCAGTGGCACCCCTTGGGCAGCCCAGCACTGAGATTATTGCTGAGGCATAATGTTGTCAGCCAACATAAATCTGACGGCGATGTGGCTGGGAGCTACTTTGTTAAATGCAGGAGCAGCAGAGAGAAGTGGAGAGACGCTGCTCCTTGGGCACACATCCAATCCTGTACTAAACTCAGGGGTCTGACCTGCCATGGAGAGAAAAGCCCTCCATTACCACAGCCCCCAGCAGGCACCGGCTGTCCCAAAAGATAACGCCGTCCTCCAGGCTTCTTTTTGAATCCCAAATATTCTCCTAGATTATCAGATTAGAGAAACAAAACTGCTGATGAGCTGGCCTTGGGCAAGCAGCAGCATGGGGGCAACCCCTCTGCCCACCCAACCCCCTGAGCAGACAAGCCGCAGAATGAAGCAGAAGCCTCTCTCTTGTTATCAGTTCCCTTTCTGAGGAGGAGAGGTAGGCTAGCACTGAAAGAGAGAGAAAATACAATCCAATGGAAAATGAATACAAAAGCCAGTGCAACTCTGCATGCTTCAGCATGCATACAGCTAAGCTAACCCAACCACAGGACACCCAGCTCGGCCTGGCCAGGTGCCATTTTGGACACAGAAAGTATTATAAGATCTTGTGAAGGCACAAAAATCAAAAGATTTGCAGAAAAAAGCTCCCAAGTGCAATTATTTTAACCGCATACAAATACATTGCTTCCTTTACAAGGTATAAATAACTGTATGCAATTACATGCTAATTACTTACAATTAAATTGCAGCGTAAATACAGCACTGCACAAAGATAATCAGATGGTTACTTGTACAATGTAAATTAATTGATAACAGGAGATTTACAATTGCAAATTAGAGTGATTACATTTGGAATCCTTTGTTAGATGGTAGGTATGGCACGCAGTCCACCACTGTATTTTTCCCACCAGGGTCCCATTCCGCATTCCACGTGGCCGTGGGTTCCCTCCTCAGGGTGACAAAGAGAGGGAGGAGGTGACAATTTTCTGAGTCAGCACGTTCAACCTTTGCTGTTCTTTCCGACATAATTATCCTACGTAATTTCCATCATTATCTGTTATCTGAAACATTCTCCATGCTGCTGGCAATAGGATACTTAGTTCTGATTAGCTTTGGAGAGAGAAATTTCTACAGCCTTATCTTCCACTTGCATTTCTGATTCCTTCTCCCCTTAGCTCCATCCGGCACTCAATTTAGTTTCACTTGTGTGGCCGTCGACAGCTATAAACACAAATTGTCTGCAATTTTACGCCTTCAAAATCCTGGGATTTTTTCATTATTTCACCAACATGCAGAAGGCAAATTTACCATCTATTCATAAAATAACAGCAGTGGGTGTCTTTGCTGCTTACTGGAATTTGTTTGTCCTTTTCTTAAAGGTTGTGCGTGCCTCTGTGTGTTATTTGTGTTATTTCAGACCACGTGTGTTGTCCCCAGCTCCTGCTAGAAAAAAGGATACCTGCAGTCACTGTTTGTTGATTTTCCATTGACTTCTGTTTGAGGCTGAAGGCATTTCTTGTTATTTTCTTATAATACAGTGAGGATGCCCATTTAGCTCCATTGACCTTGTAATGAAGTGTATTTCTTCTCGTTTTAGTGCCTGTGTTGAGCATAGGTTTTATTACTTATTCTGTGTTTTGCTGATTTCGGATGACGTGAAGCAGCAAGCAGGTTGGGTGCACTGCAAATAAAGCAGAGGAGCAGCACAGCCACCTGCCCTCCGCGTAAGCACTTCCAGCATCATGGCCAACCTCAAGCACATAAAGTAACTTTCAACAGCAACTTGCAAAGGTTCATTTTTATTTATTTTTTTTTGCTTCCTGGCTTCCGACCCTTTCTTTTTCACCGCATAATTAAGGTTTTTCAAACTTCATCTTGCAGATAGCGAGAAATGCATTTCAAGTGGAAGAGGGAAGTACACCACGCTGTGCCAAGAGAAATAATGAATTCCTCCTTGGATTGTTAAAGCACGCACTAACTGAAACTGCAACGGCACGCTACAAAAAGGAGGACAGTTTGGTAGCCCACATGGCTGCATGTTGATTCTTTTTTCAATAAAGATTAAAACGGTGCCAGACCCGTTATTAGAAACCGAGGTCTCAATTCTCTCCAAACCAAGTGCTCCCATAGCTTTGAGAATACTCCCTAACATCCAGTCTTTTCCTCCTGTTCCGCAGCCCTCCCATCTCACCTCTCCAGGCCTCTGGCTGGTGCACCATGGTGCTATGGGGAACTGCACCACGCTCAACTGCAGAAGCAGCTGCACGAGTTGTGTTGCAGTTCCTCATCCCACTGCAGTACATTTACTGATCTACCTTCTGCAGTTTCATTTACAGTCCCAAGTGTGTGTACGCTAACGCTCAGCAGAAAGTAAAGCACCCATTCAATCTGCACTAGGAGTATTAAAAAAGGGACTTCTTTGATTAATCCACTTCTGCATCATTATTTTACCACCTAAAGACTGCTTAATTTGCATTAGAAATAAATAGGTTAAACCACTGTATTATCCAGAACGGCCTAATTCCTGACACCTACACTTTGAAAAGGCATTTTCTATGGGAAGTGGCCCCTTTCCAGATCTCCCAAGACAACAGCTACAGAGTATGTGGGCAAGTCAACGTATGGAAGTTTTCTCCCAGAGAACAATTTGAGAGTTGCCTTCTGGCATCCATCCGAGCACTGAAGGCAATAACTGGTGCCACAGACAGAGAGGACAAGTCCACTCGAAATCTCTATTACATTTTTTTGCTTACAAAAATAAAGAGAGTATCAGCTCTGTGAACTGCAGGTCACAGAACTAGCAAGGCTGTGTAACCTGCAGGTTAAACATGCACGATTATATATGGCTTGTGAGAAGTATGACTGAGCTAATTGATGGAAAAATCATGCTGCACCAAAATGACCTTATTATTGTTCAGATTAAGCAGAGGTCCCCACAGAGCACTGACAGCCACAGCTTCAGGAGTGTTTTCAAACAGAACGCAGCATTTTACCAACTCACAGAGGTATTTCAGGCTGCAGTCACCCCTAACAGCAGCCTGCATCAGATGACAGAAAGGAACTTGCCACCCATCACGGGGAGACCGCAGTAATCCCCTGAGATTCTGCACTGCCAGGATCATTAAAATGCATGACATGCAGTCCTGCTGCTATCAGATCAGCCGTGCATGGGAATATGATGCCTATAATAGGGAACATACTGGCTCCAACCTTTGTATTCATTTGGGATACCTTTACTGCACCAGAGTTGAACTGACTTATTTCGTACAGGGGAATGGGCCATATGCACAGGTCTCCCGTTGACAAGCTTCAAGAGGAAACGAAACCCAGGAGGCACACCAGGAGCTTTTTACAGCAAGTCCAGCTGAGAATGAGGTTATGATTTTGAGTTTGCAAATGATCAGTGCGTGCATGTGCAAGAATATAAAGGCTCCCTTACAAATGCAAGAGAACGAAACCGAGCACATTTTACTTATTCTTCAGCTCTATTATATTTTCTCTGTAGGAGGTAAAAACTGGCAATTACTCCTGAAGATGCACAGATAGGAAGATGGAACATAAATCAAAATAAAAAGAATACAAATATCTTCTCCAGTTATTCAATGGATATTTATTCAAACAAAGTGCTTATGAAGGACTATTCTAGCAAAGCACACCGTACACTACAAGGAGTTCCTCCGGTCTGCTTGACATTACTGGGCAATCAAAAGAAAAGGAGACGAAGAGAAGCAGCAATATTATATGCAACACGCAGCCCAAATAAAGCCATTTGGAAAGAAAAGGTCAGCGGCGGTCAGGCTGACATGAATAGCATTTCTACAAGATGCAAGTAGTTCATCATATGTGTACAGACTAATTTCAGAAACACCTACAACAGTTCTATTCTTTCACTCTAAGGGGAGTTTTAGGGAGGAGAGGAAGACATTCGCTCCAACTAGATGATTTTAAAGACCACATTCTTGGCCTGAAGAGGCATTTAGTGCGTTTGAAGGTCAGAATTCAGACGAACCTGCTGGAATTCATATTCATCAGGAAGAAACAAAGTAAGTCCTGGGAAGCCCATTGAAAATATATAATGTGCTTTTTGCTCAAGAATTACTCTGAAATTGGGTGTCATGTATCTGACTTAATGCTCTAATGGTACGACTTGAACACTAGGGGAGGATATACAGGAAATATCTGTTCCTTATCTGATTATAGAAGGAAACCGAAGTCTCGCAGTGTGACACTCCAAGGTGGCTTGCTGATAACCTAAACCTCCAAAATTAACTATTTATCAATGGATTACAACAGAGCTCAGAGGGCCCGCTGTCGATCAGCCACACCGTTCAAGCTCAAAGAGCATCGGACCCCAAGAGAACAGACAAAAGGCACAAAGGCAGGCAGGGAAATAGAGAGGCACAGAGAGAGGAGGGGACCTGCCCACCATTTCGGAGCAAGAAATGCAACACTGGTCCTATAGACTCCGCTGCTCTCCCCGTTACAGGCAGGTAATTGTGACAAGCCAAGCTTGGTGGCGGTTGTTACCAGAACAAAACAGCTTGAAGAACAATTTCTGTATAAGAAATGATTCAGGAGATTGCCAGCTATCAAGAAATCATTCAAAAAAATCTTTTGGAAAGTCTTTCGTAATGGAAAATGCAGAAGCTCATCATGAGAGCCTCACTTTTCAAAAAGAGCAATATGGAGTTTTTGTCGAGGGCAGAGCTTTGCAGATGTGATTTTATCTTTAAAGCAAGTCCTTGAAAACAACTCACACACTTCAGGGATCCATACAAATGGGCTCAGGGTGCACAGCACGAGCCACGTTATGGCTGTACGGAGTGCAGGACTCAGTGCAGCTCCCAGCAGATCCCCCCAGCACCTCGCAGGGCTGTGCTGTGTTATCCATCCCTTAACTCTGCTTATCATTGCAGACCTGGAGATCCCCCGTGGTGCTGCTCAAACTCATCCAAAGGATTCATACCCCAGCTGCTGCAACCAACTGGATGATATTCACCTGAATGAAGACAGTAGCATCAACACCTATATTCTATATGTATATAGACACCCATCATTTACAAAGTCTGCTTCTGCTGTTAGTAATTAAGAAGAATCATGTTTAAAAGCTGAGGGAAATCTAGGCAAATCACAGGGGTGGCACTTCAGCAGTACAGTAAGGGTGGAGCAGAAAAGGAAGGTTAATACTTTTGTTAAATTCTGCAACACAGCCAGCTGCAAAAGCAAAGTGGGGCAGGAGCATCTCCAACAGTAGGTGGTAATTATTAGGAGGACATTACAAAAAGCCAGTGGTGGGAACCAGCAGCTTCGTCTCTGTTGCAAGACCAAACAAACCCTGCAGATGTTTGGAAAAAGCTGGGTTTAATTTAGAAAAAATAAATAAATACCAAGAGTGGCTTCAGAGGAAAGCGGTGCTTCCTAAACCCTCCCAAGGCTGCAGCTCAGCCAGGGCCCAGCACAAGCAAAACCTCTGAGTACAGGGACAGCAGGCAAGGAACAAAATAGGAGATGCTTTCAAGTATGCCTTCTCTATGGGGTAACTTCCAAGCAAACGTGTCACCGACTGAGGACCGAAGATGCTTTTTTAACAACTGCTTAAGTGATCTTATTTATGCATGAATGCAGTACTACTGTGCCAAGGAAGTTAACACTGCATTAATTCCCCTGCCTCCTGATTTAAAGGACCAGGTCACAGCCCTGTCAGATGCTTTTGCTTGTCAGAGCAGCCTTCAGCAGAGCAGCACACTGCTCACCAGGCTGGCGTCACACCATCACCACGACAGGCAGCGGGCAGACGGGTGGTGACAAGGGCTGAGCCCTCATCTCCGACCTACAGCTGTCTGAAGGGTGCCCAGTACTTCAAGTACTCGCAGCCTGCCCTGACACCTGCAGGGCAGCAGGGTCACCTCATCCTTCCTTGAAAACCTCAAGAAATAAGGTACTTGAAGCGGAGCGCCTCGTTACTCCCCCTCCAACCAACACTCCGTATGGATACTGCACAACTGGGGAGCAAAGGTCACCACGCATCAGCATTTGGGTGGCTTTTTGTCACTTACAAAGCTGCCCCCACAGAACGTTTTTGAATAATCTTAATTCCCAGGAGGTTTTCATATTCATTTAAAGGTGCTCCATCTTGAACACAGAAGCTGTAAGTCTCTGCCCAAAACCCTACGCAGCATGAAGGAAATTCAGACTGACACCATTTCAAGACCGCAAAGGCAAACAGATTTAGCAGCTCTGACGGGCATTTATAAGAAAAATAAAATGTGAATCTAATTCCAGCCTACTGTACTGAAATAATATGCAGCATGTTTTGATGTCACAACATGAATATTTCATATATGAACAGCATCTTGTTTGATGGGGAGATGCTTCCAGACACCAGTGAGAGGAGGTCCTGGGAGACAGAGAAAGCTTAATTGCGATCTTTCCGTGAGCAACCCAACAGTACAGTAACTTTCAGGTCCTTATTGATGCCTTAACTGCTTTGCTCGCTGTCAATATGTAAAAGTTTAGAAGTAAAAATCATGACTGGACCTTTCCTTGTAATTAATGGCTGTATTGATCAGCTAGGGTTTCCTCCAGCCTCAGACAACACCAGGTTTCAGAAAGGTCCCTGCCAAAGGGGTATTTATACTTAGGGCTTGCGAGCAAAAAAGGAAACTGAGATCTCCAGCATGCTAACAGTATGGCTTTTTAACAGTGCATTGCTAATGAACAGCCCAATGAATTAGGGCAAAGCCATGTATGTAGGGTCTCAGGGGCTGTACATTTTGTTTAGATTTGCATTGGGTTTCAAGGTTCAGCAGTTTAACAGCCAGCACAGCCACAGTTCCACTTCCTTCATTTCAAACTTAGAGGGAAAAAAGTCTCAAGGTTACATCTCAAACAAGAAATCAATCCCAAATTCAAGCCGGCAGTTAACCAACACATACAGAAAACGTAGCCCACTTGCTGCTTAAGTTTTGCTGAATTTTGTTACAAAACATTTGCACAGCCCTTGAAGTTGCCCAGTATCTCTTGGACTAAAAATATAACCAATGAAACAAATGCACATAATTTAAATGACACTGAATATTCAATAATGGTAATCACCTAAATATTAGAAGCTCTTTGATATGTATTTCTGGGGAAATTGCATTTGTCCTTGACCTTTGCTTACTCATTATTTTGTCTACACGTAATTAACACATTCATAATATCATATAAATGCCACTTATTGATACTGTCCCAAGAGTAACTGGTTATCTAGGAAGAATGTGGACAAATTAGCATTTAGCTTCTCTTTGGCATTACGCTGAAGAAATCTATTTGTCAAAGCACACAGAAACGTGTATTAAGCAGGCAGGATTTGACGAGATCATCCTCTCAGTTCTGTCAGTCGGCAATGGACGGGGACGGCCCCTGATGGGAGCGAGCACAGCCACCGCAGCGCACCAAGAGCTGCACCAAGGGGTGCGGACAGGCAGACAGACGGACGGACACTGGCATCCCCATCAGACTGCTCACAGGATGCAGACAGATAGCATTCGCTTTCTCGATTCTTATAAACTCACCCTGGCAGGTAACAAAAATGCAAGCAAAGAAAACCGCTGCGTATATTGGGAAAAAAGAAACCTTCAGGTTTATCCTCGGCGAACTGACTGTGGAAAAAAGGGTAACATACCGCCCCAGGGCACTGGCTCAGCAAGCTCTGATGCCATTCAGAACTTCAGGTATTTATTCACATTTAACATTATCTCCCTGCCTACAGATTTCACTGTTTCATGGGATGCTGAGCATCTCTCTGCAGTAAGAAGCTGGCAGAGGAGCGATGGAAAATGAGGAATAATCCTGCATCCTCTTTTTTTAAATCAAGAATGCATTCTCTATTATTCATCAACACAACCAGATACTCGGGGCCACATAAGGTTGCTTTCAGCATTTTGTTCACAGTACGTGGATTATTCTCTGGGATTTATTCTGAAAGACATTTGTAACCAATCTCTAGTAATACATATGTCAACACTTTGGTGAGGCTGGCTCGAGTTAAATTTGAAATGGAAACCCGACTGATTCATTACTTGGGGTGGAACAAAAGCTTGATTTCAGCGAATGACTAAAAAGGAAAGATGAAACATACCAAAATTGGCACAAGTGCTGCCAGGACCAGGGCTGTATTAGCAGAGCAGGGCTGGGGGCTGCCCAGTCACAGCCAGGCCCCGTGTCCTTGTGTCACTGCCGGGGATGCACAGGGCTGGGCTGCAGCCAGAGCACACTACTGTGCCACCTGAGGGAAAGATGCACAAGGGGATGGATGCTGCAAATATGCATCCTGGATATGCTGGTTAGGCTGGAGGGATGGCTCGGGGTAATGTGCTAAAAGTTGGCTGCTTCCAAACCAGACTGTTCCACAAAAAAAAAATAAAAATAAAAAATAAAAAAGACAGAAAAAGTGCTTGGTAAACAGGCGAGGAACGTACTACCTGAGGCTCCAACAGGGGGGAAAAAGAAAATGAATAAAGCAAGCAACTGCTACTAGGTTTACACTTTGTACTTTTGTAATAGAAGAAGGAACAGGAATGAAATTCAACCTGAGCAAAAAGCAGGTGATATAAGCAATCAATGCACAAAGTTAACAAGTAAGCAAAGCTGCGTGCCAGAAGAGACCTTTCTGACAGATCCCACTGGAGGATATCCTCAGCAATTCGGCATTAAAAAATAAAAAAATCATAAGCAGCCTTGGGCAAATCATGGATTTTTTCCTGCTAATGTTGATGTAAAATATGTAAATGTATTCACAAGCTAGAAGGTATGGATAATGACTGTTAAACATGCAGAACAGTGACCACTAGAAACAATAGCAGCAAATACACAAAAGAAAG
Source organism: Perdix hodgsoniae (assembly GCA_035772895.1). Lineage (NCBI taxonomy): Eukaryota > Metazoa > Chordata > Aves > Galliformes > Phasianidae > Perdix > Perdix hodgsoniae. The sequence goes on along the minus strand of JAPSGF010000029.1, from coordinate 6,136,151 downwards.
CAGTTTTCAAATTTGATTTTTCTACTTTCACCATGGAAACCTCTCTCTAAGCACTAGCATCAAGTTCAGCTGAAGGAACAAAACAGGCAAAGTTCTACCCTCCTATTTAGCTTGAAATAGAATTGTTTGTATACACAAATAAACCATGCCATGTTTTTCATACCAAAAAAGCCTCAAATTCATCAGAAACCAGAAGTTCCCATTGCATGTTCTCAGGTTCTGTTTTGGGGGAAAGCACTGGAAAATGCCAAGCTGCAGATGAGCTGAAATAAAGCCCAAAATGACTCAACCTTGTGACGTGGCAGCCCTCCCTGCACAACATCCCTCTCTTCTGGCAGGAGCTGGACACAAATACACACAGACGTGTCCAGGGTCCCTGAGAAGCTCCTGGCAGCCGATGGATGGATGGATCACATCCAGTAACTGGAATATGAAATGTTAACGGAATGTGTGACTGTGGCAGAGCAGGCGAAGGGATGGGAACCTCCATGAGGGGATAACGAAGAGCTTGGCCATGGGCAGGAACGCGCTTTCAGCAGTGAATACTGGTCTTTAAAAAGACCTCTGTGGTGCTTTCATATTTGTCAGCAGCATCGCTAACACGTGGGAGGTATTTTAGCCTGTATGAAACGTAACCGTGATCAATGATAGCGAGAGTCTGAGTCTACATGCCAGCACATCCAAAATGCTGTGCAGACCCGAGTCCAGCCCACTCGTATTACTGACACACCACCCTTCATTCACCTCCTGAAGCCACCAAGGTCACCCAAAGGCAGCGCTATGATTTCTAAGCCTGTTCTCATTCGGAAAAGGACACAAAGTGTTTTGACACATAACATAACTCAAAGGGTAGAAGGATTAAAAGAAGAGGAGGAAAACAGAAGCATTTTTGGATCAAAGCGTACTTTCTGCTATGAGCCACTGCGTCCAGTGTAGCATTCTGAATTTGTAATAATTGGGCATGTTTTATCATGAGCAAATATACTGCCATTTTTCACCAGAGAAATTGCTCAGAGGGAAGTTTCCAAGTAGCTCTGCTTCTATGGACTAGCATACACATTTTCTAAAGCAGCTCCCCCTTCCTGAAGCCCAGCATAACTCTGCTGTTTCTGCCACGCTTCTATTTGCAGCTAATATACTGAGCCATTTGCAGAGAGAGTGGAATATGAGGAGCCCTCCAAACTGGACATGTTTCCTGCTTGTTTTTCAACAAACTAATTCCACTTTCTTCCACATCCTGCCTGCACAAATGACATCCTTCCTACAAACCCGTCTACAAGACCACAGTACCATTTAGCGATCAAAACATGGGTGTTCATTATCTGCTTTTCCTTCTGCTATTTCCATTTGTGTTGTTTGGTTGTTTTTTGTTTTGTTTTGTTTTGGGCTTCTGCTTTCCCTCTTCTTTTCAGTCTCCACAATATTTGGGTCAGTTACTTCTAATTCTTTTACTTCTACATTCTCTCTTTCCCATGCTGGCAGGTGTGATCAGAAACGCACCCACTCCAGCTGTGTTTCTAATTCATACCTATTTACAGAAGTTACACAGAAAAATACTTTGCAAAACCACAATACACTTGGGATAAATGGCCAGCTCAGTTCATATATACTTATTCAGACTGTGTCCCCCCTGCCCCCCTTCGCAGATTTTATGTTTAATTTAAGAGAGTTTTCCCAAAAAATAATAATAATAAAAAAAATTAAAAAAAGATGCTTGTTTAGAGAGTGAAAGAAGGATGAAGGAAGAAGTTATTTTTTCTGCTCCTGAGTTAATCCTGTGGGAAATCAGTGCAATTCAGAGGGCTTTTTTTTTCTTCTTCCGAACCAAACATCTAAGTCAGCTCATGTTCATCTGAAACTCAGTTTACTTTAGAAAGGCTAAAGAAATGAAGCAGTCCATCAATTATTTAAAGTGTTTGGCCCTGATCCTGTAAGGGCCCAGGTACACACTTAACCACCACAGCCTTAAAGCCAGAGCCTCTCAGGCACGGACCACAAAGAGGCTGGAAAAGAAAACACACATATCAACATTTTCAGCCAAAAAAGATGCAGTGCAGGAAGGCGGATGCGGGCTGGCAGTCGGGCTGGACTCACACTGGGATGCTCAAGGCATGATCCCACCATGGCCAAAGGGCCAGGGTCAGGCACAGGGCTGCACCAGGCTAATGAGTGCCCAGGGAGGGGAGGCCGCAGGCTGCACCTGGGGGCTGTGCAGCAGAAATACTGGTCTGCAAGTCCAGAAAAAAACAGGTATAGAGACAGTATATATAAAAATGATATGCTATGTAAAAAACAGAAGTGTGGATGATATACACGATCTTAGAAGTGAATTGAAATGGGAAAACGCATTCATCTGTTCCACAGAACTTAACTAGCTACTAAAATTAGATATTGTCAGTACAGTTATAAAGGATTCTCTGCAGTTGGATTCAAATATTAGACAATATTTTACATTTTACACAACAGTAATGGACGACATTACATTAGTACAGGTATTACCAGGTTTTTCTATGTGAATGCTTATGCCTACTCATAAATGTTTCAGCCGGTTAAATCGTACTTAGTTACATTTTCAAAAATACATTTTCCATCCCAGGTATTTTTGGATTTAAAGCAAGATTTTAGCAAGCCTTCTACCCCGACTTTTTCAACACCCAGAAATCAGTGCAGTTAGAGAAGGACCGATCCAACGCAAAAACAGAGGTGCAAAAAGGTCAGCATGAGATAGAATCGCGATGCCCGTCTGGCCCCAGCTTGTCTCAGAGGCTCTTCCATGATCATAAACCCCCAAATTCTGGTGGATGCACCAGTCTAAGAGCCACCATTGATGTCCTGGGCTCGCCCACTTCTTTCCTTATATCTCCCCATTACTGGGAGGATTGAGGAAAAGACTGCCCAAGCCTTCAGCTGTCTGCCCAGGGCCCTGACATTGATTGCAACACTGCTGGTAATACATGGAGCTCCTTGGGACCGTGGCTGCCTGAAGGAGCTGGGCTTTGTCCTGAAGGTAGCACACTTAGTTACAGTTTGGTTTTAATTTTAGGAGACTTCTTCAAAAGTCACTCAGATAGATGGTACGTGGTGCCATTGCAAGGGATTTTATAAATTCCTGAACTACATTCTCCCATTTCCCCACTATTTATTTACTTATTTTTGAGCAGGCTCACGCAGCCTTAGCTGCTTCACAAGCTCTATGCCCCCATAATATGCGGGGCTGCCATCCCCAGTATGCCCAAGAGAAAAGCCAGATGATCCAAAGCCAGAAGTGCCATTTTAAAATGTGACCCTGACATTTATTTTTGACAGATGGATTTTCTAGGTACAGAACTGTGTTATCTCTGTAATATCTGAACTCAATTTAAGTTTGATCTATAAGATTATTTTCATTTCAACCCCTTTGGACAGTTGCAACAATAATATTTCCCTTCTCCCTACACGAATCTAATTTGGTCTTGCACTGCAACTCTGCTTAGAAAGCTGTTTAGAGGCAATGTTTCAGAAATATGAATCAAATTTTCTTGAGTGAAATAAAATTAGCTACCCAGGAAAGGATAATTCACTTTTCTAGGGGCAGTGATTTCATATTTTAGGTAATGATTCTAAAATACAATAATAGTCGTAATAATAAAATGTTTTGAGATACAGTGGGTGCTGATAGCAACTGGCTATCAGGGGCAGCCTTGCTGTCTCTGAATATGCCGAAAATGGCAAGTCTTGTGTGAGCTGACAGAGGAGAAACCTGCCCAGTTCAGTCTTCTATGAGACATTCTCACCACCACCTGCATGAGTAACATGGCACAAGCCATATGAATGGAGCCACCAAAGCAAGGTGTGATATAAGGGTTCAAGGAAAGGAGAGAAGAATAAGCAGAAGGAAGATGTTTTTTACGGGCCTTTTGATGTTTTCTTGCTCTGCCACATCCTGTGTCCCCTTTCCCCTCACCCTCCCAAAGCAGAGATGGCAGAGCCCACAGCTGCCTGGATTTCCCAACCACCCTCCAGGAACAGAGAAGCAAATCCAACGTCATCACACAAACAGCAATCCCAACACTGCACTGCTGCCCCTTCATGCTAGCTGTCGCAAAGTGGGCTCCTTTCTCTGCACAGGACCTGTGATGTATCATTTAATCTAACATCAGGACTCTATCCATATAATTCCAATTGGCCAACAGTGTGCCATTCGGCTCCGCTGCACACTCTCATTTACACAGGACTGAACAAATAGGGAGAAGGTATTCCTGAGCTATTACCAGCATGCTCAGACACATGCTGTTAGGTTTCTAACTTCAGTGGTCCAGAAGATTGAAGCAGAAAAGCAGACAAGGAATTGCAAACAAGCACTGCAGTTGGACTTTGTATGTACTGGCTGGAAAAATACTGACTGACCTTGAGACCTGCTCTTTGGAGGAAAGGAACCAGGCTGAAACCAAACACCACCACCACAAATTCAAACCAAATACAAACTAAATAAACAAAATTAGCCAAGACCTGCCACAAGAAGAAAACCAGAAGACCCTACCAGTCACAGTGTTTTCCACAGAAGAGCATCCCCAGCTCATACATAAACCTGCTGGGGGAGAAGTTAACACCGTCTCTGGGTCCACTTCTGAACTGCTGCAAAACTCCCATACGAGCCCTGGACAACTGGCCAAACTGCCACACAGCTCAGAGTCTTCCTGAACTTCAGAAGTACAAATTCTGAGCTCAAAAACCTGCCTGACTTGGCCAAAGCTGTGCCACGGCCACCCCGTTCTGCACACGTTTTGAAAGCCTTTGCTGAAACTCGGCTGCAGTTTCAAACCACCCAGCGCTGCGCTTCAAAAGCTCTAAAATGCGCCTGTTGCTGAGGATCAGGAGAAAGATTTATGGTTTTAGGCAGCCTGCATGGGAATCAGAGACAGACAAACCTCACCTGCAGCAGACCAGGCTCAGAGGACTCAGCATTTGAAAGTGATCAGTAGTGTCTCCTTGCAATGCACACACTCCACCAGCTGGCAAAAATGCTCAGCAATGATAGGTGGACTGTATTATTGGCAAATGGTTCTCATAGGCTGAAGTTGCCTTGTTTCCTATCGATGCCCACTACAAAACAAATTGCTGTTAAAACGCTTGCATCGTGCCATCGTAACACCTTCCAATTTTTGTGAGCTTTTTTTACTTTTTAAAATCTTTCACGTCAAAGTATCTTCAAAACTGGGGAACAGCAGTCACAGCCCGCTGCTAGGAGGGCAATGCTTCCAAATATCCATCCCAGGATATTTATGCAACACTTGTTGCAGAAAACTCTCAGTCACTGAGGCCACGCTGCTCCCAGCTCCCCTTTAGCTGAGCAAGCAAACCAGGAACCCATTAATTTGCTGCATGAGTTATGGCTCCCTGCAGCACCTTTTGTTCACTGTCAAGGTTGTGCAACAATGACGAATGCAGCTACAGTCAGCCCAAAACTCCAGAATTTGATATACTAAATCATTCTAGATATTAAATGTCTCAGGGATAAGCCTGGCAAATGAATTCCTCTGGAGCCTACGCTTTTGCTGTACAGGAGGCAGGACAGAGCCCCAGTCCCATCCCACAGCGACTCACATTGCAGTTTGGGAGCACTGCTGTTCCCAGGAAAGAAATCAGAACCCCAGGAAAATTCACCCCGCTTCCAGCGGCCACTAAATGACGTTGCAGATCTGCATACATAACAGAGGCAGCAGAAGGCAGGGTGGGGAATTAGAAGCTCACCGGTTATCCTGATTTTAATAGCAGTAGCTGCACACGCATATAAAATTTCCACTTTCCCTAGTAAATAAACAGCAAAGACTGCAGCAAAATAAACAAACAGGAGAACACAGTCAGAATACTTAAGCAGTGAGACGCAGGCAGTTTTCAGTTTCATTGTCATCAACGGAACTATTAATCTTATTTTATTTTAAAAAGATCTTCCTTCTGCCGTAGCATGCCACAGTCAAGAGAACTGAATACACTTCATCTTATCTAATTTGTAATGAACATGTAACATTTCAAAGGAATCCCAGACCAAAATGGATTAAGGCATGGAGATGCTGGAACAATTGCTACTTCCATTTTAATTTCTCAAAATCACCATCAAATACATCATAGTGCTTAACACTTTTGCAAGCCTCATAAACAACAGTGGCACTACCCATTATTACCCAAGTACAAATTAGTTTGACCTTTTCAGCTTTCTCATACTACGCTTCCTTTTTTCCACTTGACTTAAGAAAATATTGAGTCAATCTGTGTTCTGCACTCGTCATTCTCAAATGCATTTGACTGCTGTTTTTTCCCTCCTTCTGCGATTACAAGAGCCCCATCAAACCCTGAATTCACCCGAGCAATTCTTTCACTCCCACCAGCAACATTACTGTCACTCCATAGGAAAGACCTAACCTTACGCTTAGCATTGCACCATATCTGCTTTTTTCCATCTCCACCTCCCTGATAAATTGAAGAAAAGGTGTGATGGCTTCCTCTAATATTCACTGCAGGAAATGCTGGTACACAACGTGAAAATCAGACGATGACTGCACCAGAAATGTGGGACAGCTGTGTGATGGCCACAGCCCTGCTCACAGAGCTCTGTGCCTGCCAGAGGTGTCAGGGGATGGAGGTATTTTTAGTTCAGCCGTTCTATCAGCACACAGACAAAGCATCCCTAACACCTTGCACCTTTCGGGGCTCTTCTCTGCATGTGCTCACCGCCGTGGTCACTGACTTCTGCAAGGTTTAAAATCATTCTTCATGAATCACTGGCACTTTCTAACAGCACGTCTGGCTGCACTGGATCCAACAGAGGAAAGCTTCTTGTAGCTTTGATCTTCTTGGGTGGCAACCAAAGGAGCTGGGGATGGGCAGAGACAGCGTTGTTCTCTCAGGCACAAAAACCTGACCTGTCTGCCAAAGTAGACCTGTCTGAAAGAGTACTTGCTGCATCAGGAAGGATGGATAACAGCAGGTATAAAAACACTGGGGAAAAAGGGGGGTCAAACAGAGGCAGAATGGCTTTGTGGGTTAATAAAGAATCAAGACACTGATGGTGGAAATGTGTCAAGGAGAAAAAATGATGCGCTTTGGTACAGATTCTGAAGAATTAGGAATCCTGAAAAAAAAAATTATACTGGGGAAACTGTACGATGGGGATCATAAGCACAAGCTTCAAAATGCACCTGAATGCCTGCAAGCTGCCTCTGGCTCTTTACCAGGGAGCTGTGGAAGGAGAGCAGTGATACCGTGCCTCCAACTGTGCCCCGGTCCCTTGATGTGTGTGATGCTTCCTCCTGCGCAGAACAGGGAGAGGCAGGGATGCTCTGAGACGAGGGAGGCTGAGGGCTGAGTGCTGCCACCCTGTGGGACCGCTGCCTCCCGTGTCTGTGCACGCTCAGAGCAGGAAGGCAAAGGGGAAACGGGGTGAAAAAAGCCCCAAACAAGTTGTTTTCAGAGAAGTGACACAGTGAAATACATCGGAGCATTTATTCTGAGCAGAAAATATTCATGGCTAGGAAAAAAAAAACTTACTGAAATGTGTCCAGAATAAGAACAAATATTAGAATTCAAAACAAAACACATGGAGAAATTGCCGATCTGATGCCTTCACACAGTCCACATGTACTCGTGCATATCCAGGCCTGAACTGAAATCCAGTTTCTGTACACGGCTAAGAGCTGATTATGTCTGGAATGACTCTTGGGCTGCACTTCATACTCATTCATTTCTACTTCGAGCTATATATGCATAACAGAGGGCATTATATACTTCCCTAATTGAACAATACAAATCAATTAAATATAAAAAGTCATTTCTGGACTAAAACCCTCTTAGGCAAACGCTCTGCTCTTATGCTAAGTAACTCTTTTTAGAGCTTGGAGTTGAGTGCTGTTCAGAAGCTTTTTTCTGGGAGACAAAGACCAAGAAGATCCACTCACTCACGATAAGAAGATTCAGATCTTTTGCTCCCCTTTCACAAGAGCAGGGTAGTAGTGATAAAATCTATATATTATTTGATGGAAGCTACTCAGTGCTCTGCAACGGGAGGTGAAGAACCCCCACCAGCTTAGCACTGAACATACCTTTCAACCACAACTCGTGGGTCACACCATTAACACAAAGTACAGTGTTATTCAAATAATATGGAAAAGTCATCACCGAAGGTGAACTCGTGCACAGACTGCAGCCCACCAAGTACAGGTTCCTCACACGTATGCTATATAAAACCCAGTGGTCCCACCTAATGCCCAAGGGCAGAAGATTGACTACATTAGCAAGAAGTCACACTTCCTGATGGTGTCAGAAACCAAGATTTCAGCAGGTGGTACAGAAGTCCCCAACAGCTGCTCAGCACTAAGACAGCCGCAGAGGGTATTTGTTTTGCCACTGACCCACCAGTACACGTTTCTCCCTCAAATATAGCACTGTAATTGAAAAGATTATTGATTTAAACCTAGTGCAGCTAAATTAACAGAACCCAGCTCAGATATGAGCCCAATAGTAATCACCCAAGAAAGGAAAGCCTTCCTGACAACCTTGGAGTTCATGGGCTTTCTGCAACTCTAAAGCCCAGTCATTAGCTCACACTTACAGAGATTATGCTCAAGGTTTTATATCTGTAACTGAAAAGAAACACAAATGCAAGATCAGAACTATTAACAGAGAGCCAGGAACAGGCAAAGCAGCATTTACTGAATATCCCCAATAATTCTGGTTTTCACAGAGGGCTAGTTGGGTTTTTACACTCCTATTATTGGAAGCATAGAGATGGAAATGTGTTTAATTGTTTGAACATGATGTCGTTGGTAAGTCTTCCCAAATAATACCCTGTTATCTGTCTAAGAGCTTAATAAACCACACACTTACCTTTCTGTTAAAAAAAAACCTACTGATAGGTTATTGTTATTCAGTCCATGAAGATTAAATTATCATTAATACTAAAGGTTTTTCCATTATAAACACTAAGTATGGTATTTGTTCCTTTTCTTAGTCTTCTAATTGACTAAGATGACCTGCTAAACCTTATGTAGATTGGGTTTAAATACCACACATCTTCATTGGCCAAACATTTATGTAAATATATTATAAACACTGAGTTTGTGTGAGGACTACAAAGACCTTACACTGATAGAGTTTAGAGCAGAGTCAAGCAATCAGGAATAGGAAGCAGCTCAGGACTCAAACTTGTCTCCTGACCAGCTACCAAACGCCAAATGCTGCTGGGATCTCTTTCAGTAAGAGCATCTTCTCACCAAATTCTCACAGGTCTCTTACATGACATTCTACAGCATCAACTCTCAGCAGCTCAGGCAATGGCTGCCTGTGGGGTGCGGTCTCTTGCTGACCCCCAGCCCTCTGGTCAGAGTTATGGTTCAGGAATCCCATGAGATACAAGCAGTGACCAGGTTGGAAATGATTCCGCTCCTGCAAAGTGCTCCAGGTGGTGCAGGGGCACTGACTTTGGGCTATGCTACTGGTGAGCAAGGAGAGAAAGGTGAGGAGAGAGATGAAACATCTCAGCACATTGGCCTCCCACAAGGAAGGGAAGAGGGAAGAGGGAAGAGGGAAGAGGGAAGAGGGAAGAGGGA